>CM070834.1:34408975-34498975 GCA_036326025.1 Chrosomus eos | reverse complement strand
TCATTTCAAATTGGTTTCTTGAACATGACAATGAGTTCACTGTACTAAAACGGCCCCACAGTCACCAGATCTCAACCCAATAGAGCATCTATGGCATGTGGTGGAACGGGAGCTTCGTGCCCTGGATGTGCATCCCACAAATCTCCATCAACTGCAAGATGCTATCCTATCAATATGGGTCAACATTTCTAAAGAATGCTTTCAGCACCTTGTTGAATTAATGCCACGTAGAATTAAGGGAGTTCTGAAGGCGAAAGGGGGTCAAACACAGTATTAGTATAGTGTTCTTAATAATCCTTTAGGTGAGTGTATATATTTAACAAAACAATGTGTGTATTCAAAGAAACAGTTATTTATTTACCAAGCAAATACTGTCCGAACTGTGTGCAGCACATCATTCATGAAAGAGGCGAGTGTAGTCATGAGGTTTTACAAACACTCTTTTTTACTCTTTTTAACACTTGCATTGCAACCCACAGACAGACGTAAAGGGTGAAAGGGTGTAATGATTTGTGGGGAGGAAAGAAACGAGATATGAGGTTTCTTCCCGACAGCGGCGATAGGCTATATGTTTCTGGGTCTGTCCTTACTATGGCAATCCACTATTGGAAGGAGGAGCCCAGGACCAAAGGAGCAGGTCCCAGCTACATACTCCCCCCCGGATGAGGTGCTGAAGCCCAGGGTGACCTATAGAGAGAGACCGGCTCACAAGTAAAAAGTCAACCTTAAGTTAACCTTACAACATCGTCTTTAACAACTTGCCTTTATTATGTCTTCACCCACAACCCAATCTGACGGCAATTCATACGTATTTTACAAGGTGGCTAATTCGTACGAATTCATACACTCATACAAACTTGTGTGATTTTTGCTGAATCAATTCGTATAAATGACCTTCCCCTAACCCCGCCCCTAAACCTACCTATCACTCAGGTTCAGACAATTCGTACGAATTGGTCGTGAGATAGCGTTGTCCCCTATTAAGGTGGCCTAGCATTGAAACAGAGGTGGCAACAAAGCCAGACTGGGAAATTCCTTTTGAAGCATCTATGTTCTTAGCTAAATAAAATATATGTTTTGTTAACCCTCTCTTCTTCTTGGGGCTGTGTCACAGAATGGTTCAGCCATACAGTACATTTATTTAGCAAATAAATTTACTTACAGTATATACATTGCGTTGTGTAAAATAAGCAAACATTGTTTAATGAGTCTAGTAATAGGTAGCTTACATTTTATAATATTCAAATTTCATTCAAATAATGAAAAGGGTGCAATAAATAGAAGTCCTCCCACCCACTTTTAGATGGCCTTTACAGTCTTTGCAGTGTTTGCACCAGTCAGTGAATCTTGACATGAAAATCATTGCATTTATTAATATTTTATAGCTATGTTCTCTGAAACCACAAACATCTATGTAACATTTTAGTGAGGATGGTTGATGCACATTATCAAGTTATATTCTCCTCACAATCCATTATCATATTTTATGTATATTTTTTTTTTTCAAGCTATTAAATTAGCTTTGTCAGACCTCAAACAGAGGTTAAATTATTAATATCATCTAATGTTTCTGAAAATACTTCACATGCTTTATGATTAAATGTTTATGGTAATTCATACTGAAAATAAAATCTATTATTAAAGGAGAACTCCGGCGCAAAATGAAATTTGGTCTAATTACACTTTGTTACCTAGTCAACTGTTATCTGAGATTTGTTTTCATGATTATCGAATGTAAATAGTTTAATCTCTAAAAACAGTTTAGCCTATAACACTAGCATAACGCTAGTATATGGGGCAAAGAGTAATGACAAATAAAAATCGCTAGTTAATACCACTAACAAGGCTCAAAATAGCCCAACACTAACACGGTAGCATAATCAGGGTCCCTACATACAAATCGAAGCATTGAGAACGTTGTAAGTGTACAAGCAGTTTAATAAGAAGATATTTTATACATACAGTCAGCTTTGCGAAAACAGACAGGAGCCATCTTTGGAAAACAGTCTCGAGCAATCGAACCACGAACGCCGAGCCAAGTGCGCTGTTGAGATGTGAACGAGCCAGTTGTTGTGATAAGGTGGCTCGGCGTTCGTGGTTCGATTGCTCGAGACTGTTTTCCAAAGATGGCTCCTGTGTGTTTTCGCGAAGCTGACTGTATGTATAAAATATCTTCTTATTAAACTGTTTGTACACTTACAACGTTCTCAATGCTTCGGTTTGTATGTAGGGACCCTGATTATGCTACCGTGTTAGTGTTGGGCTATTTTGAGCCTTGTTAGTGATATTAACTAGCGATTTTTATTTGTCATTACTCTATGCCCCATATACTAGCGTTATACTAGTGTTATAGGCTAAACTGTAAACTGAGATAAAAGTATTTACATTCGATAATCATGAAAACAAATCTCAGATAACAGTTGACTAGGTAACAATGTGTAATTAGACCAAATTTCATTTTGCGCCGGAGTTCTCCTTTAACCCTCTATGGGACTGTATTGCCTCCAGGCAACGTAGTCATGCACTTTTAGTTAGTTTATTTATGTTTTATTCTTTTTAAATGACAACCATTTAATTGTTCATTGTTATCCAGGGGAGGAGAACTCAAATACTAATCAATGAAAAATAAAAATAAAAAAAATAACTAGTCACATGACCCACAGGAGTCCATTTTGTGCATGTCACATGACTCCAAATTTTCTCCAACAATATTTGTCATTCATTTTAGTCCAGATAATCGCCTACAAGTATATTTTATTAAAGGAAAAGAGTTAGAATCATCTAAATGTCTTTTTGCATGATTTTTTAATGCATTTATAAGAATATTCACAAACTATATCTGCACATATTGTGATTTAATGTGATTTAATCATACTTGTTTTTACCTTTAATTCAAATTCAGTACCTAATTTAGTAATTTAAAAGCAATTGTCAATTAAATTCTGAAAGATGCACAACTCTATCATGATGTACTCAGATGGCAGTGCACTCAACATCAGCCACAGTTATTACAGATCAGTTCCTAGAGCTTTTGGGGCAACCATATCAAATTCTGCCCTAAATTGAAGTCATCATTTCACCATCCCCGTGTGTTACAGCAATATGCCATTATCATGATGTAATGCGATGCAACTTCTCATGTTAATAAGCAATTCAACAGTTGGACATTTCCAAGGTCATCAAAGTTAAAATATATCCCAATAATGACTGAATATTGCACATGTTATGACCATAAAATCCAATCAGCTCTTCATTTATGCTGCTTCAAAAATCTGTGCTTATTTAAAGGATGGTTTGTACTCTTCTCTCAACATCATTGCCGTATGTCCCTTGGTAAGTTTTCCCACCGTGGTCAGTTACAAATTGCACATTTAAAGCCTTACTTCAGCTAAGAAAGTTATTACCCATGCCCAAGCCCTTAAACTGCAGATTATAACTTTATATGTATGTTTATTATTAAACATAATATTTTATATATCTTATATTCTTATTCATCTTATATTTTAGATGAATTATTATAACCAATGCGCTATATACTATGGATGGATGGATGGATGGAAGTGCGCTTCAGTGATTCTACCACAGTTTGCAGAGTTTTACAAGCTCAACCTGTACTGGTAAATCACTGTCACACGTGGCCTCATTGCTTTAATATAACCTTGTTTGCAAAGTGATTTTTAAATCCTCTTCTTGCATAAAACTACAGGCTTTATAGAATCAAGCACTATAATGATAAACAGCATGTTTATGTAACTTGTGATGGTAGATGGAAAGGTTTATCTTTACTTTTTTTTCTGTAAAATGTACAGGCCCTATTTTAACGATCTAAGCACATGGTCTAAAGCGCACGGCGCAAGTGCACTTCGTGTCCGAATCCACTTTTTCTAGTTTACCGACAGGAAAAATGGTCGGCGCTCCCGGTGCATGGTCTAAAAGGCTTGTCTCTATTCTCTTATTGAGTAATGGGTGTGTTTTGGCGTAACATGCATAACCAATAAGAGTGTAATTCCATTCCTTTAAAAGCCAGTTGCACTCCGTCATGGCGGATTCGATATTACGAAGTTTGCAAGCGAAAACTAAACGTGTCTCCAGAGTTCAACAGATCTGCTTGTGCGCGAGTTAAAGCTCAAGAGGACCATCTATGGGACCAAGCCGAATTCCACCATATCTTAATGTACACAATAATAATCTTTTAGAAACATAGTAATCCTTTTATTTTAACATTTTGCTAGTTTGTGTGCTGATGCACATCCCTGTGTGTGTAATAAGCAGAGTGTACGCACGTTGTGGACCCGCCTATAGGCACCCTTTAAATAACAAAAAAAGTATGGCGCAGTCTATTTCAGTTGCCTCAAAATAGCAACGCACCAACAATGTGCCTAAACACATCTGGTTATCAGAGCAGCAACCCATGGGCCCACAAATAGGCGCAAAGGCATTTGCTAATTAAACAACGTGGCGCAGTACCTGAAAAAGATAACTGCGTCGGTCTGAAATTGGCAAAAAACACTTGTGTCGCGTCTGCCGTGTTTAATTGCTGTGCCACTAACTCAAATGTGGACAAAACTAATGACTGTTATTAAACAGGTTTCCTGAACATGCTACCATTGGTCAAACAAACAGTTAGCCCCACCATAAAGCTGCTGTAAGTTTTTGACTGTACTAAAGCAAAAAAAAAAAAAACATAATATGTTTTAAGAAACATGCTCACATACTCATTTCTCTGAAAAACACTTCTACAGACAGTTATTTTACTTTGAAATGTGCGTGTGGGAATGTCTGTGTGATACTGATTCACCCAATAGTATTTCGTCACCACAGGTTGCCAGTTGGCGGAAAACACAGCATATTACAGCCATGGAAACCAGTGAACAAACTGGGTCAGAGATCACAGATTCTACCCGACCTAAAAAGCCTCCCCACACATCTAAAGATCTCTATGAATGGGAGCATATTAAAATGCAATATTAACTCATCATAAATCAATAAATCAACTCATCTCTTACGTAAGTCTTCTCGCATTCCATTGTCAATTGCATTCATTCCTCTTGTCCTCAATCTGGCAACCCGCGTGAGCGTCGAGTCTGAGCAGGAGGGGGTGGAGGAACAACTCTCTTCATTATTTTGGATTTGGACTGCAGTACCCATTTCAACCGCTAGCTGTCAATCTCACATACTAACACCTTTAAACTCATGCAATTGGTTGAGCTAGTGTTGCTATGCTGGGAAGGTTGGGTTGCTGAAAAGTTTGCTATGTTTGGATAAAGCCACAATGTTTCAACTTTTCAGAGGAATCAATAAACCAGTGTCTTATAGTAAAAGCTGGAACAAGAAAATATTTCAACATCCAATAAATCATGCCTCTAAGCTGTTTTCATTTGCAAAATCCAAGAACGGATATATTATTAATCTTTAATTAATCTTGCTAAAACTTGATTTGTGTCATGCTGTCCATTGAGTTATGTGTCTCTAATTTAATCCAGCATCTGCCACGCTAAAGCTTATGGTACTGAAAATATTGCATTAAACTCCTGCCAAAATATGCAAGTCTCTGCCATGTTATTAAAGTAGCAGCGCCATTCATCTTCTGTTCACGTTCAAATCACGTAATCAAGTTCAAAGCATCTGTTTGATCAAGTCAAAACGTCTGAGCCCATTTGTCGAACATGTCGAGAGATGTCTCTTTATTACGTCATTTAGTCCATTGACAGGCACTTCAATGTGCCACTCACTTTCCAAACCAAGATGAAATATGAAAATACCTTTGGTTTAGTCAAAGCTCTTTCCAAAAATGAACTACCTCCCCATACCCCCCACCCCCACATCTAAAAAAAGCCTTTTGAGTTAAATCATAAACTCCACCCACATCTTCATTGAGTCAATCCGACCAGCAAGAGCTAGAGGCCAGTGTTTGGTCACGTGTGTCAAAGGAAAAAATATAGAATAGCATTGCAAAAATAGCATTCGGGCCTCGGACCAGCAAGCAGCCGGCTAGCTCAGCCCGTGGCCCTGGCAGCGTTTTCATTGGGCAACATCACAGACAGCTAAATATAGGTTTGAAGATTTGCCCTCCCAGGTCACACAACATCATGATGTCACTCAGTCAGGCCAGTCTGCCCCTCATTCTCTTTCAGTCTAGCTCTTTTCATTTCAATATTCCTCTCATATGAAGAATGCAAAGCGAGGCTGACAAATACTCAGACTTCATGTCTAAAATTATACCTTTTGTCATTAGTACAATTTCCTTTGATACATGTTTCACATAGTCAAAACAAGGAGAGAGAAACAGCTGTTTATTAATGAAGCATTTCTGCCTTTTAAATAAATGTCAAATTTGAAATTTAGTAGACATCTACATTCCTTTATTATGGTGTGTGTTTTTTTTAAAACTTTACCATATATGCACAGTGTTCAATTATTATTGTTCTGTTCATTAGCAAATCTTTAAAAACAAAATTAAGTGTCATTGTTATGTTTAATTTTCATCGTGTTTTGGTTTTGTTTTCCCTGTTCCCGTTTTGCTTGTTGTTTCATGAAGTTCCTAAGCGGATGAGCGATCTAATCTAATTTTTCAATCAACAGCCAGTGTATATAAGCAGCCGCTTACCTCTCTCTAGCATCAGCTGTTCCAGCATCCCTCCACCTCTCCATACTCCACCTCCCCATACTCCACCTCTCCATACTCCACCTCTCCATACTCCACCTCCCCATACTCCCACCTCTCCATTAACTCCACCTCTCCTATACTCCACCTCTCCATACTCCTCACCCCTCCCATACTCCACCTCTCCATACTCCACCTCTCATACTCCACCTCTCCATACTCCACCTCCCCATTACTCCACCTCCCATCTCCATACTCCACCTCTCCCATACTCCACCTCTCCATACTCCACCTCTCCATACTCCACCTACTCCACCCCCATACTCCACCTCTCCATACTCCACCTCTCCATACTCCACCTCCCCATACCCACTCCAACCTCTCCATACTCCACCTCTCCATACTCCACCTCTCCATACTCCACCTCTCCATACTCCACCTCCCCATACTCCACCTCTCCATACTCCACTCCCATACTCCACCTCCATACTCCACCTCCCCATACTCCACCTCCCCAATACTCCACCTCCCCATACTCCACCTCTCCATACTCCACCTCCCATACTCACCTCCCCATACTCCACCTCCCATACTCCACCTCCCCATACTCCACCTCTCCATACTCCACCTCCCCATACTCCACCTCCCATACTCCACCTCCCATACTCCACCTCCCCATACTCCACCTCTCCATACTCCACCTCTCCCATACTCCACCTCTCCATACTCCACCTCTCCATACTCCACCTCCCATACTCCACCTCCCATACTCCACCTCCCATACTCCACCTCCCATACTCCCCTCTCCATACTCCACCTCCCATATCCACCTCCCATACTCCACCTCCCCATACTCCACCTCTCCATACTCCACCTCTCCATACTCCACCTCCCATACTCCACCTCCCATACTCCACCTCCCATACTCCACCCTCAACCTCCCATACTCCACCTCCCCCATTACTTCACCTCTCCATACTCCACCTCTCCATACTCCACCTCCCCATACTCCACTCTCCATACTCCACCTCTCCATACTCCACCTCTCACCTCTCCATACTCCACCTCCCATACCACCTCCCAACTCCACCTCCCATACTCCACCTCTCCATACTCCACCTCTCACCCATACTCCACCTCTCCATACTCCACCTCCCCATACTCCACCTCTCCATACTCCACCTCCTCACTCCCATACTCCACCTCTCCATACTCCACCTCCCCATACTCCACCTCCCATACTCCACCTCCCATACTCACCTCCAACCTCTCCATACTCCACCTCTCCCATACTCCACTCTCCATACTCCACCTCCCATATTCCACCCCCATACTCCACCCTCCATACTCCACCTCTCCATACTCCACCTCCCCATACTCCACCTCCCATACTCCACTCCCATACTCCACCTCTCCATACTCCACCTCTCAACTCTCCATACTCCACTCCCCTACTCACCTCTCCATACTCCACCTCTCCATACTCCACCTCCCCATACTCCACCTCTCCATACTCCACCTCTCCATACTCCCCTCTCCAACTCCCATCTCCACCCCACATACTTCCACCTCTCCATACTCCACCTCCCATACTCCGCCTCCATACTCCACCTCTCCATACTCCACCTCCACTCTCCTACTCCACCTCTCCATACTCCACCTCCCCATACTCCACCTCCCCATACTCCACCTCTCCATACTCCACCTCTCAACCCTATACTCCACCTCCCATACTCCACCTCCCCATACTCCACCTCCCCATACTCCACCTCTCCATACTCCACCTCTCCATACTCACTCCCATATTCCACTCCCCATACTCCACCTCCCATACTCCACCTCTCCATACTCCACCTCTCAACTCTCATACTCCACCTCCCCATACTCCACCTCTCCATACTCCATTCCCATACTCCACCTGTCCATACTCCACCTCTCATACTCCACCTCTCCATACTGCACCTCCGTACTCATCTCACCATAATCCACCAATCTCCATACTCCACCTCTCCGTACTCCCACCTGCCGTACTCACCCCAGTACTCCACCTCTCCGATACTCCACTCTCCGTATCCACCTCTCCTACTCACCTCCCCATACTCCACCCCCGTACTCCCCTCCATACTCCACTCCCGTACTCACCTCTCCGTACTCCACCTCTCCATACTCCACCTCCCCGTACTCCACCTCTCCATACTCCACCTCCTCCCGTACTCCGCCTCTCCGTACTCCACCTCTCCATACTCCACCTCCCCATACTCCACCTTAATCTTTGGGGGCTTTCACACTGGCAGATTATTTCAGAACGGGGCACGGTTCGAATGAAAAATCCCTAATGTGAACGCTGTCATGGGACCCGGGGGGGCACTGGGGTACCAAACCCGAGACTACCTGGAGGAGGTGGTCTGAGTTCGGTTGCTCCCGAACCGTGCCGCGGTTCGCATGAATGTAAAGGCAACACGGACTCGGGTGCACACTTGTTCAGGAAGTAAAGTACCTGTGCATGCGTTTTAGTTTATTGTGATGTATTCAATTAAATAAAACACTTGTAAGGGATTATAGTGTTGATGATTTACTTGGATACCTTGACCCGCGTTCTGTTTCCTATCAAGCGCAGCCCACGTTTGCGATGGCGTAATATGCACGCAAATGCACCAGGGTTTGATAGAATCAAGTTTTGTGTGAAACCAGACCAACGCGCTTTGGCTCGGACCACAGCAAACGAGCCCAGTGTAAAAGCCCCCTCAGTTACCTTTCCCTTCGTGATCATATCCTACGTTTGCCACTGTGGGGTTGGGGGTTATGGGTATATCAGAGCTCGAGTTGAAGCTGCTTCATCGAGCCCCTGATCAGTGGACAGCAAGCCAAATAAATTTAACCTAATATCTTAAAGATTTTATGGGCAAACAAACTTGTTAACTGGACATTATTAGTTTCTATAGTTACTCATAAGTTCCTCACCTGTTCTTAGTTCTGTTGATTATTCTGTGTATTTGAATCCTTAGTTTACTTTCATGACATGACACTCAAATCACACTTAAGTGTGTGTGTGTGTGTGTGTGTGTGTGTGTGTGTGTGTGTGTGTGTGTGTGTGTGTGTGTGTGTGTGTGTGTGTGTGTGTGTGTGTGTGTGTGTGTGTGTGTGTGTGTGTGTGTGTGTGGTGAGTGTGTGTGTGTGTAGTGTATATAATGTTTTCTGACACTTAATTGCATCTTATTTTTGATTACATTAAAACGGATTATAGTTTAAATTAATATTAAATGCAATTAGGGTAACAAAGGGTCTATTATCTCACTATCGCTTATTAGCATGCATATTACTAGTATATTGGCTGTTAATTAGTATTTACTACATAAAGCACATATTCTGTATGACCATATTCTACATTCCTTAGTCATTCACAATACCTAAACTTAACAAACAACCTTACTATCAATAAGTAGTAATTAGGTAATTATTGAGGCAAAAGTCGTAGTTATAGTTAGTTAATAGTGACAATTGGACCCTAAACTACAGTGTAACTGCAATTAATTATCATAAAAAATAACTTATATTGTCCATGATAAAGTGTAAAGTATACAGTTGGATCTTCTGACAAGTGTGTATGGTAAACTAAAATATACTTTAATGTAATTTCTATTGAAACAAGTGTTATATTTAAATATATTTGTAAAACATTTGTCATAATGAAGTTGCAATTAAGTAAATTTTTAAAACATAATGATTTAAAATGTATTTCAAAACTTTACATTTGACATTATTACAAAGTATACTTACCGTCTACAGCACAACAAACGTACTCGGTTACTAACGTAACCTCGGTTCTCTCTAGAGAGGGAACGAGTACTGCGTAATATCTTACGCTATGGGGAAAACTCTTTTCCACGAGATATTGAAGCCAAAAATTATCCTTAATTTTTTATTAATGTAAAACGCTTTGCAGCAGCAAGCAGACATAGGCGAGACAGCTCGCGCGCCTATTGGCTGCCCTGCGGCAATAGCAGCAGCCTATCGAGAGAGGCTCTGCGTGACGTCACGACGAATGGGGGCCTTTCGCGCCCATATCGTCACGTCCCGCCAGAAAGGGCGTGGTCTCGCCCCATATCTAGGCTCGATAGCTGCTCTTACGTTGGTTTTCATCGCCGAAGCGAACCAGAGCGTATTCCAAGCACGGCAAGATACGCAGTACTCGTTCCCTCTCTAGAGAGAACCGAGGTTACGTTAGTAACCGAGTACGTTCTCTTACGAGAGTATCTCTCGTACTGGGTAATATCTTACGCTATGGGGAACACAATGCAACACGCCGTGCTGGTAGGGATCCAACACCAAAGTCCCAGGGCCGAAGCCCGGGGCGCATATAGTGCATAATCACCATAAACTCACAGAGAGTGAGGGAAGAGAGGCTAGAAGCATCATTCCCTGTAAATAGCATCCGAAGGAGCTGATCATGTGACAAATAGACCATACCGTCAGGGTGAACATTCAGCCTGAACTGGGTGGCCACAAGTGTGTCGACATTTTAATGAGCTGCTGTACCGGTCAGTGAGCAATACGCAGGTCAAACTCAGTAGCTGAGCCGCACAGCGGCAGATAGCACTGGACTTTATACCGCCAAAAGCTTAGCTTGCAAGGCGGGAACCTCCAGGTTATAGTATTTTATAAATGTAGACGGCGAGGCCCAGCCCGCGGCCATACAATATCTTGCAGGGTAACCCCGCTAGACCATGCCCACGAGGAGGCCATGCCTCCTGTGGAGTGCGCTCCAACACCCAAAGGGCACTGTAGGCCCTTAGAAGTGTAAGCCAGCGCTATGGCACCAACTATCCATCTGGATAGGCTCTGTTTCGAAGCGGCAAGTCCCTTAGCACGGCCGCCAAACGAAACAAAAAGCTGCTCAGTCTGTCTGAAACCAGACGAGCGGGACACATAAGCCCTTAGTGCCCTAACAGGGCAAAGGAGACTCGCGTCCTTCTCCTCATTGAGAACCGGAAGGGCAGACAGGGAAATCACCTGGGCCCTGAACGGTGTGTTGAGGGATTTTGGCACGTAGCCGTGCTTCGGTTTGAGTATGACCTTTGAGTCATTAGGTCCAAACTCCATGCATGACGCGCTCACTGAGAGCGCTTGCAAGTCCCCTACGCGCTTCACTGAAGCGAGAGCCATAAGAAACGCTGTCTTGAAGACAAGTGTTTCATGTCTGACGACTGGATTGGCTCGAATGGGGCACCTTTCATGGCCTCCAAGACCGTGGAAAGGTCCCATGTCGGGACTGAAGGGGGCCTGGGAGGGTTTAGCCTCCGAGCTCCTCCAAGGAAACGCACGACTAAGTCGTTCTTTCCTAGTGACTGGCCAGACACCGGTTTTACAAACGTTGCTATGGCCGCCACGTATACTTTGAGCGTGGAAGGGGTCCTGCCCTTATCCAGTAGCTCCTGAAGGAAGGAAAGCACTTCCGTAACCCCGCAGTCTACAGGTGAAAAGCTCTGCGCTTGACACCAAGCAGAGAACACAGACCACTTCGAGGTGTAGAGCCGTCTGGTAGACGGGGCTCTAGCCTGCGCGATCGTGTTTAACACTCCCTCTGGGAGGTCAGCGGGTACCCGTTGATGGCCCCTGCATGCAGGGACCACAAATCCGGGCGAGGATGCCAAATCGAGCCTCCCGCCTGAGAGAGGAGGTCTCTCCTCAACGGTAAAGGCCATGGGGCAGCGCTGGTCAGCTGCATCAGGACAGGGAACCACGACTGGTTTGTCCAGAGCGGAGCTATGAGTAGCACTGGGCATCCCTCCCTCCTGATTCGCTCCAACACCTGAGGCAGGAGTGAGACAGGGGGAAAAGCATATAGGGGGCGGCGGGGCCAAACATGGGCCAGCGCCTTCCGGCATTTCGAGAAGAATCTCGGGCAGTGAGCGTTTTCTTGGGACGCGAACAGGTCCACCTGCGCTTTGCCAAACGTTTCCCACAGCAGCTGGATCGTCTGCGGGTGCAGAGACCATTCTCCTGCTGGGACGTTGTTTCTGGACAGCCTGTCTGGCCCCACATTTAGGTGACCAGGCACATGCGCCGCTCTCAGCGAGAGCAGGTTGTGCTGAGCCCAGACCAGGAGGCGTCCCGTCAGCCTGTAAAGGTTTCGGGACCTGACGCCGCCCTGGTGATTTATGTACGCCACCACTGACATGTTGTCCGACCGGACCAATACCAATTGTATTTGAAAATAGGCGTCTTTCAGATCTATTGACATGAACCAGTCTCCTTGGCGCACTTGCGCGAGGATTTTCCTGGTCGTAAGCATTCTGAACTGGCGCTTCACAAGCGTTCTGTTCAGCAGTCGCAGATCTAGAATGGGTCTGAGCCCACCATCTTTTTTCGGTACCAGAAAATATCTGCTGTATAAGCCCCCTTCGCCCTGAGATAGAGGTTCTATAGCCCCTTTTCTCAGTAGTTTCGTTATCTCGGCTCGAAGTAGATGAAACACTTCGCTTTACACCGTAGTTTCGACTCGCGCCGTATAACGGCGGGGGCGTCGAGCGAACTGTAGCGAACAGCCTCTCGTTATAGTGTTCAACACCCATTCTGATACCCCGGGAAGCCTTGACCACGCATCTGCGTGAATAGCTAGGGGTAGAATGAAATCTGGGCTCTGGCCGCGGCAGGACGGCGGCTCGAGAGCCCCTGTGTACTGGGAACACAACACCGTGTTTACAGCGTTCGAGGCGGGGGGCGCGCTGATCACAGCGGGCAGCCTGGCCGCGCTCAGCTTCTCTATGGCGGGACGCGCAGAGAAAGCGAGCGGGGCGAATCCCGTGGGATTCGGCGCGTGTGAGGGAATGTGGGCACATTTACTACATGCGGGCACATTTACTACACTGAGAATACTGTCAGCTCGCGCCGACTAAATCACTGCTGTGTTTACAGCGTGCGAGGCGCGCGCTGATCACAGCTGGCAGCCTGGCCGCGCTCAGCTTCTCTGTGACGGGTTGTGCAGAGAAAACGAGCGGGGGCGAATCCCGTGAGATTCGGAGTGTCTGTGAGAAATGCGGGCGCGAGACAGCGGGCACATTTTCAGCACGGAGAACACTCGGCTCGCGCCGACTGAATCAACGCTGTGCTCACAGCGTGCGAGGTGCGCGCTAATCACAGCGGGCAGCCTGGCCGCGCTCAGCTTCTCTGTGACGGGTTGTGCATAGAAAGCGAGCGGGGGTGAATCCCGTGGGATTCGGCGTGTCAGTGAGGAAATGCGGGACAGCGGGCACATTTACTGCACTGAGAACACTGTCGGCTCGCGCCGACTAAATGTGTGTTAGTTTCGTTTTTACAGAAACCAAGGGACACGCATCATGTAGTGTAAGCGGGCATTGTATGGGCGCGTTCACTACATTTTCTGCACAACCAACATGAGTTGGTTTTATTTGTGCTAGCCCTGCACCGTGGCGGGCTGTGTCTGGGTGTGGGAATGGGCACTGGGACGTGGGCATTCTTACAACACTCGTAACACCATCGGCCGTGGCCGGGACTCTTGCACTCTTTATTGGATTTATCTGGGTAGCCATAGAAACGGCTTTTGTGCGCAGGCAAGCGGGCTGAGACACCGGCTGCTTCACTGCGAAATACACTGGGACAGTCACAACGCATGGAACTGAACGAGCGAGAAGTTTTGGTGGAAATCCGGCCGCAGCGGGATCTGAACACCGTCACTTTCCTAGAGAGACTAGGAAGGCCTTGAGACCTCGGGCTTTACCTCAATCCTCGGCCGGGCGCCCGCGCTGAGGGGGGCGGCGTCCAGCAGAGCGAGAGCGCGGTGTTTGATCTCGGGCCTGGCGGCGCTGCTAGTTAGCCGAAACGACGGCCTTTGTGCGCAGGCAAGCGGGCTGTGGAACCAGCTTGCTCACTGCGAAATACACTGGAACAGTCACATTGCTTGGAACTGAACGAGCGAGAAGTTTTGGTGGAAATCCGGCCGCAGCGGGAACTGAACACCGTCGCTTTCCTAGAGAGACTAGGAAGGCCTTGAGACCTCGGGCTTTATCTCAATCCTCGGCCGGGGCCCGCGCTGAGGGGGGCGGCGTCCAGCAGAGCGAGAACGTCGAGGAACACGGAGCGCTCAGCTTCCGTCATCTCGGATAGCGTTAGCCACAAATGTTTCTCACCATTCAGGGGGGAAAGGCGCGGGTCTCGACTGTGACGGAGCTTCGTCTTTCCCGAGAAAGCGTCCGTCCAGCCTATTGCGCGTTAGTTGCGCGAGCGCCTTTCAGTCGAGGCCGATGTAATCCACGGCTTGAGAGAGCGGACGCATCGGCTCAGTTTCAATGCCGTCTCCGGTAAGTTCGTCGAGCTCAAGTGCGGACGCGGCGGCAGACGGCGGCCACTGTCCGTCCGTGGGCGACTCGAGCGAAGCCGGCGAAGCTGGCGGGCGAACCGGCGAGCTTTGGCGGGCTGGAAATAGCTCGGGCGCGCGTAGGGCGCGGCGCTTCTTGCGGCGCGGCGTCACGGCAGGCTGGGATGCGGGCTCGGATAACGCAGCTAGGCGAGTCCGCAGAGTCACCATAGGCAAACGTTCACAATGATGGCATCCGCCGTCAGCGAGCGCGATGGCCGCGTGATCCTCACCCAGGCAGGACACGCAGATGACATGGCGGTCCTCATCGCTGAGTGGGGCTCGGCAAGAACCACAAGATTTTAAACATCTTTAAAAAGACGCCGCTCTTTTAGAGGGGTGGGAAAAAAAGGCAGATAATGCAATCACACACACTCTAAGCAGAGGAAAGGATATGTACGCCGGAAAGCGCAGCAGGTACGGCGGCTGAAGGCGGCGAGGCCAGCGACTCCAGGCTCGATGGCACGTCCCGCTGAAGGCTACAGGTCGACGGCGCGGCTTCTCACTCTGGATCCAGCGATGCGGGAGGCTTCGCTGAAGAGATGAAAATCAATGTAAGAGCAGCTATCGAGCCTAGATATGGGGCGAGACCACGCCCTTTCTGGCGGGACGTGACGATATGGGCGCGAAAGGCCCCCATTCGTCGTGACGTCACGCAGAGCCTCTCTCGATAGGCTGCTGCTATTGCCGCAGGGCAGCCAATAGGCGCACGAGCTGTCTCGCCTATGTCTGCTTGCTGCTGCAAAGCGTTTTACATTAATAAAAAATTAAGGATAATTTTTGGCTTCAATATCTCGTGGAAAAGAGTTTTCCCCATAGCGTAAGATATTACGCAGTACGAGAGATACTCTCGTAAGAGAACTGTGTTTTCGTTGTAAGTGTGTGTGACCTGTTTAAACTAAGATATGAGCACTTGAGGCATCACAAACATAGGGTAACAAACTTGAAACATTTAAAGCTGACTGGTTTGTCCACACTGGCCCTCATTGCTTATGTAACAGGGACCTGCCATTGTAGATCAGCGTCAGGGTGGACGTACAGAGTGAGGCAGTATGGCCCTTGTTAATGCTGACCCAGTTTCTGAGGTAGCAGCCCTGGCATGAGTCGCATGTGTCTCTCTATTTTATCCGGATGGAAGACGATGATTTACAAGAAGATCCACCTGACACAAATATAGAGAGCTCTGCGGTGACTCAATAAACGTGACAGACCGAAAGCCGTAAAACACTGATTGATGTGAGCAAGCTGTCATTTGTCGCGGTTTGGTCAAGGCGAGATGGCTATGATTTTTTTTTGAGAATGTCTGACATTTACTGCCGAGCAGTCATTTAAATTATTAGTGATGATTTACACGAATTATGAAAACGATTACGATTCAGTGTGCAGTGGAATCAAAAATCAAGAAAATCAAAGATACAAAAGCAAAAGGAAATTAATTATACCTTGCATTAAAACTGTAAATTCACAGTTTTACGTGTGTGTGTGTGTGTGTGTGTGTGTGTGTGTGTGTTTGTGTTTGTGTGTGTGTGTGTGTGTGTGTGTGTGTGTGTGTGTGTGTGTGTGTGTGTGTGTGTGTGTGTGTGTGTGTGTGTGTGTGTAGCAGTTTCCATCGACTTCTTCGCACTTTATAAAATAATAATAATAAGATATAAAATATTGTATATGTATGTTGTGAAGTTGTGCCTGGATTGTAAAACTAATGTACGCATTCCACGATTAAATTTATCATAACACAATGAAAATTTTTGGCCAAGTTGTCATACTCAGCTTTTAATCAAAATTCCTATCAAATCACTATGTGGCAGGTATTAGCTGTATTATATTATTAATGTTATTTTGTGGGCTTAGGTGAAAATGTCTCTTCAACCAAAGAAGATATTGTTAAATAGCTAAATCTAGTTTTGGATATTGCTCATGTGCAGGATGTGAATGGTCACAATGTCCACAGAATTATTTCAAGTACAGTGAGGCACTATCATACAGAATGTAAAATTCTACGGCTGGTCAGGGAAGACTAGTGAGCAATTCGACAGTATGAAAATCACCTGAACGTGGGATCACCTCAAAACAGCTTCTAAAGACCTGGATGAGACCTCCAACCTCCAATGTCATCTCCAACTGTAAGCCAACGGCTACAAGAGGCTGGATTGAGAGGTTGTGTACCAGTAAAGAAAGCATTTATTAGCTGTATCTAAAACCAGAGATTGACAAAGTATACAACTTCCTTACTTGAGTGAAAGTACAGATAGGCATACTACTGGTCAAATATTACAATTAAAAGTTTAAGTATCAAAAGTACAAAGTAAATGTCAATGCATTGTTATATTATTGTTGCATTATTACAGGACCTTATGCATCTGAAGCAACCTAGTGAATACACTGACCAGTTTGTAGTTTTGTAGTGTGGAGCTTTTAGAATGTGTATCCATTCATCCACATTTGAATCGAGTGGTCTGCAAATACAAAAAATAAAAACCTAGCTACAACCATAACTGTATAAATGTCCAACAGCAATTTTGCTTTAACAAACAGCAGAACAGAAATACTTACTTGCCATGAAAACAAAACTTTCAAACCATTACTTGTGACAATGATACTGTCTCTCACAGATCACTAGTAAAGAGAAATCGTACTAATCGTCAAACTTCACGACACGTGACCCTACAGGAGTGATTACTGATAGGCTTGTCTGTCAGCCGCAAAAATAAAATAAAAAAAATCACGTTTTAGAGACGGAAAAAAATCAAGCCCTGACTAACATATCTACTTTCTACTAAAGGACTTTGACAGAAATGTGGAGTAAAAGGTACAATATGTGTCTTTCAAATGTAGTGAAGTTAAAGTAAAAAGTTTTCAGAAAAATTAATACTCAAGTAAAGTACAAATACTCAAAAAGTGTACTTAAGTACAGTACTCAAGTAAATGTACTTCGTTACTGTCCACCTCTGATTAAAACATAACGACTGGAGTATGGAAGATTGGAGCCATGTTCTGCAGTCCGACAAGTCAAATTGGATGGTGTAACACAAACATTGTTAGGGATGCATGTCTGCAGCAGGCGTTGAAAGGATCTGGAAAGTTGCCGGCACATTGATTATGGACCAATACTTGGGAATCCTGCTGAACAAAATATAGCCAAGTATAAAGGATCTGTTCTGAGATCAAATATGTATTTTCCAACATGATAACGATCACCAAGCTAACACACAGTGAATGCAACAAAGTTGGCCACAATGAAAGTGTTCAAACTCAGCTTTTTGAAGTCTTTAGGTGGCATCCCCAGTCCCCTGATCTTTAAAAACCTTTGGGAAATTATAAACCTCAGTTGTGATAAGTCATGCAGGTCTTCCAATGAAGCTGAAATTAGGGAAGGACTTAAGCAGGATTGAAAAGAAGTTAAGCATGACACTTGCACAAAGTCAATGCCCAGGAGAAAGGCTGCTGTAATGAAAAACAAGGGTGAACCAACAACATATTAATAACTGATTACATTCTAGTTGCTTTGTTTCTTTTTTAGCTTTTTGTTTTTCTGTGCCTTTGTATATTTAATTGTATTTGTTTAATATAACCTGAAGTGTGCAATAATGTGCAAATATTCAATCTATATATATCACTTTTGGCCACTACTGTAAATGGATTTATTCCAAGGGGCAGTTGAATCTGATTGGTTAATGAACGTTCAGCGACACTGACCAAGCAAATAAATATAGCAAACAATAGAATACAAACAACAAATTATTCCATGTTTTTTGCCACAAAATTATTATTATTATTATTATTATTATTATATTATAAAAAATATTTTATTATTTACGGAAAGCACATACTCTTTTTCTCCCGCTCCCGCTCTCTCTCCCACTCAAACGCACACACATACAGTACGGACACACACTCGCACAGAAACGTGTCATCAGCGCTGCTCTGATGATTTTGAATTTCTCACTATAGGTAAAACGGCACTGCTCTTGGAGCAGATAAACTTACAGTTTCACTATTATTAGAGACGCTGCTCAGAAGCACAGACTCGAATAATTCACATATGCTTAATCTCTCTTTCTCTCTCTCTCTCTCTCTCTCTCTCTCTCTCTCTCTCTCTCTCTCTCTCTCTCTCTCTCTCTCTCTCTCTCTCTCTCTCTCTTCTCTCTCTCAGAATTCCACAGGAAAAAATGTCACCTCACCTAAATAATATAAGTACATGTTCAAAAACTAATTTCTGACATGCAATCATCATAATACAAACAAGCACAATATAAAACCACAAAATCAAACATTTAACATATCATAGCACACGTCTCTCTCTATTTTGCACACTACGAGAGCCACCCCCAAAACACTAGCTCAGACAGGTACGATCTGAGCCGATCTTATAGTACATGTGCTATTATATGCAAATGACCCATTATTCCTTTCTTATACATGGTATACATATATTAAACATTACCTATTTTAACGTTATATTAAATGTTACTGTATTACTTTTATTATAGTAATATAAGTTGCAGGAGAAAACAAAGAAGGTCCTTAAAATACTTAAAAGACTATCTTCCTTACACAATTTATTTTTTATTTTTCAGTGAAATATCATCTTTGTAGCAATATACGTACACTAAATATAATAGCCTATAATAAATATAATATAACTAATGTGAAATTATTAATTACACATTTATTGCATCTACCGTCCTGACAAAACGTTTATGATAAGTTTAACATTTACCTACATCAATACCTGCTGTAAAAGTATTGTTGATTGTTAGTTTGTGATAGCATTCACTAATGTTGATATTGAATCTCATTGTTGCAAACTATTGCACTTAAACTTCAATACAGCAGTGCCACTATTGATTGATGCATTTGTTTATTCACTGATCCACAGGGACAGAACAAATGATAAAACAAGCATTAAACCTGTGATTTACATGCACAAGCTCTCGTGCACACAACAGGACTACTAAAAGAACATGTGTGGGGTATTATACAATCACAGTGGGATGAACAAAAAAAACTGGGAGATTATGAAGCATCCCACCATGAGGGCGATGCTCATCCCTAAATCAAATTTCCACTTTTCGCTCGCAGTAGGGTGTAGGATGTGACTTGGAATACAAGTCACTTTCCAATTCCAGCTCTTCAGGAATGAACCCTTATCACTCCTAACAAGTGTGAACCCAAAGCTGTGATCTTTAACAAAGAATACAGAGACGTCCCATGTGGTCCATGCTATTTTAAGCACAGCGATCTGGACGCTCGAATGGAAACAGAACGCCCACGGCGATACAAATGCATAATTTCTTTTTGTATGTTTGTCATAACCTATTATAAATTAATATACATAGTAACACATTCTCTATGAACATAAACTATAGCCTGAGGGTCCATGTGTAAAATGTGGTTGCTTAATTGTTATGGATAACCTTTTATAGCAGTGCTTTTCCACCTCTTGTGTTCCCATACAACGTCCCTACATTAATGAGAATAAACGTTCTCTAACCGTCCACTGTAAAATCCACAATCACATTTGTTTTACCAGTTTATAGTACATTTTGAGTTTAAAATAGGTAAAATAACCAATGTTAGACCAAAATAATCTCTGAAATGTTTTCCCAAGCAGTCTGAACAAATAGTTTCACAATGAAATGTAAAGGATTTGAGATTTCCCAGCATGCACTGCAGAATGAATAAATTGTGTGGTTAATGATGGGGTTATTGTTTCACTGTTTGCTGACTTTTTTTTTTTAAATTTTTGAATGTCTGGAAGATGAGGGTGATTGCACCTTTAGAAAAAAAGATAGCGTAGTTCAGTTCACATATGAATTATCCTATATAAAATATGGTTACCAAATGATATATCAGTTAACTGTCTTACTAATTGAACATTTTATAAACAAAAGTCTGTAGTTGCCTGTAGTTGAGATTTTTTGCATTTAGTGAACAAGCCAATTCAAAATGACAAAGCAAAGTAGTGTTACAGCACTTATGACCATTTTTAACCCTCTGGGGTCTGAGCTGTTTTTGTGCTCTTTCGGTGTTTTGATATGCCCTGACATTTGTGTTTATTTCAGCTACTTAAAACATACAATTTGCCAACATATAAATTTGCTGTATTCAGCACAAACTCTGCTACAATAATATGTGAGCAAAATGGATGTACATGTTTGCATTTTATAGAAAAAAAATAATATGCGTGGTTAGTACGTTTTGGGAAAAAAAATGTCACCCAATAAGGCCATTTAACACATACTGAATAGTTGAAAACAATACTTTTGAGTTACTATTCTTGTAGGCTAGAACTTTTACTTCAAAATGAAGTGAAAATCATTCTGACCACTCTTTCAGAAAGATCAATATAACGATTTGAATTTCTTACATCAGTTTTTGGGTCATTACTGCTGTATGCGTGGGAGTGTTAATGCCCATGAATATTAATGCGATTTACACCTGGGAAGACTAAAGACACTCCCCCAATGGCTAATGGCCCATCAAGGTGCTGTGAGGCAGCCTGAACTAAGAATGATTCACAGATGAATAAAAAGAACAGCATTTATTCAAAATAGAAATCTTTCCTAAGAACATAAAGACTTCAAGTCATTCATATCACTTAACACATCCTTTGAAAAAAAAACAAAAACATAAAAAGACCAAACTTGTTTTTTTATATAAAAAAATGCATTCAAAGAATTCTATAAAAAAAAAAAAACGATCACTATCACTAATCAAAACAATTAAGCAGCACAACTGTTTCCAACATTGATTTAAAAAAAATAAATAAATCATATCAGAATGATTTCTGAAGGATGATGGTTAGTTAGCAGCAGAGCACACCTAATCAAAGAAACTGTATTATTATCATTATCAATCACTAATTACCATGGATTAAAAAAAGGCATTTGTAATTTCACACAAGAATAGGAACTTTTACTTTTACATTATGACAATGTAAACACAATTAGGCTACATTTCATCTGTCAAATATTACGTCTATGAAGTGAGGCAGCCTGAACAAAGAATGAGAGGAGATTCAAAGGTTTTTCAATCTGTTTTATTGTAATTCCTCTATGTGGAGAAACTAAATGTTCTAAATTTGCTCTACGCAAATCAAATGGGAGTAAAATAAATAAATAATCAGTCGGCTATAAACAAAGCGATAAAATTTGTGAGCGATAAATAAACAAAAGTAAAGGCAGGTATGTCACAGTATATGCTTATGCCCCGTTGATGCAGGCTCTAAGCAAATCAAATGTGAGCAAAATAAACAAAGTAAAAGCAGATCGCTATCCTCGCAGACCACACCTGCTATGCTAGCGGGCTGGAAAGTAGTGAAATCAAAGCAATCCGATTGTTTTGAGAATACAGTTACATGTCTTGGTGCCATTTTTTAAAACAGTTCCTGTTCAACTGAAGACACAAGTGAACATTACATGCCTGGCATTTCCAAGGTGTGTCCTGCCTTTTACCAAGCTGTCCTTTGCAAAGCACACAGATCTTGCGACCAACTGTGCAAATGTTCTTTGCATCTGAGCTCAGCTCAGCTCCTGGAACCGGCACATGGTCACTACTGGTTTGTTTTGGTGCTACTTTTTGTGACACACCACAGAGCTCTGCAATAAGTTGTTCCATGAACTGTTTATGGGTCATGTTACCACATAGCGGTCCAGGTTTCTGTGCAGGCAGGAATCTCAGAGTCTGTGAATCCATGTCAATGTCAGTCTCTGTTCTCCATGACATTGTGGACTGCTCGTTGCTTGCCTGAATGTTTGTCTTGGCCCTCTTTGCAACAGGTGTCTGATGATCACCATCATCTTTGTAGCTGTAAAACAAACAAACAATTGTGAGCATGTTTATTACACCCCCCAAAAAAAGTAAATCACTAAATGTAATATTGCCCAAAACATTTTTTTTTTATAAAGCCATACAGAGGCACAATTTTTTTATGGAATATGTAAACAGAATTATGCTAATATCTGAAAAAGAGGGAATAAGTGTACTTACTCAGTATCATTTTCAATTGTTCTTAAAACTGAACACCTGCCGCGTGCCCTTCTAGTGCGAGTTGCAGGTGAAGGTGAGAGGGATGCTACCACATTCCTATAAAAATAATAATATTAATGAAGGTTGAAAAAAGTAATATACCATCAAACAACAACAACACATTTTTTGTAAAGCCACACATGCACATACATATTGTTTTCATCACTAAGTATATAAACAAAATTGAACTAACATCTGTAAAATAGTGGGTAATTATGTACTTACTTTTTCTGATTTCCGCCTGTGTTGCTGCGTGTCCTCCTAGTGCGAGTTGCAGTTGGAGGTGAGAGTGTGCAACCTACATTCCTTTCAAAAAAAAGTTGAAACCTATTATTATCATATATTTTACTATTCCAGCACATGCATAACTGATAGGCATTAGCATGCTGATAACACAAGAAAACATATGTAACCTTATCAACCAACCTCCGAAAATAAATAATAAAATCATACAAGCTCATTTTGCATCACTAAGTATATAAACAAAATTGAACTAACATCTGTAAAATAGTGGGTAAATACTGTACTTACTCTTTCTGATTTCCACCTGTGTTGCTGCGCTCCCTACGAGTTGGAGAAGGTAGTGATGCTGATGCAACAACATTTCTGTAAAAAAAAAAGTTGAAAACTTATTACATAAATATTTCAAAGTATAGTACCATTAGCCTATATGAATAACTGATGTGTCAATAATGGTACAAGCGTGCTGTATATGCGTGTCAATGGGCCATTACCGGAGTTAGCACACCTAACACATTTGCGCACATAATCAACCGGGGATTATTTACACATTTCAGCACATTTACAACAGATATTTGCGAGCACACACTTCGCTGATAATAATGAGTCAGCATAAATACTATAGTCAAAAATATAATCTATCTAAACATAGTCCTTTTTATATATATATAATTTACCATATAATACAGCATATAGCATATAGGCTAACTTAGACAATGTAAATGTAATTTAGCATATCATACAGCATATAGGCTAACTTAGACAATGTAAATGTAATTTAGCATATCATACAGCATATGGCATATAGGCTAACTACTTAGACAATGTAAATGTAATTTAGCATATCATACAGCATATAGGCAAGATAATTTAAACGTAATTTAACATATCATAGCATATAGGCATAACAATTTAAACGTAATTTAACATCATACAGCATAACAATTTAAACGTAATTTTACATATCATACAGCATATAGCCTATATGCTAGCCAATGTAAACGTAACTAAAACCTGCCTATTAAGATACATTTTACATTTTAATACTCTGAATACTGGATGGCAAGTCTGGAAATAGTCCAACCAGTAATACATGTACATGTTTATATAAAATAGCTTGTCAACTAAAGTAAGTTTAAAAGACTTACTCATCCGTATCTGTATCCACGGATCACGTCGCTCTTCAAAATACAAACGTTCGTCATCAGAGTCCCGCTCCTCTTCCGATGAAACTGTGAACTCGTCGTCACTATCCAGGACGAGCTGAAGAGCTTCCTCGCCGGTGTAGCGTACCATCTTTCAAACGCGCAGGGAAGTGAATGAAGGTAATGTTTAAACTTGCTGCTTTTAAGGCATTTGCCTGGGGGCGTTTTTCTATTTTGCATAGATCACCTCACACATTATCTTATGAATAGCGCGTTCTGCGAGTGGGTGTGAACACATTAAAGTTAATTAGGTGAGACAGGAGAAACTGTAGTTCTCTTTAGTTTCATACAGATTACATTGCATGAGAATATTTGTTTTAAATGTCGATTGTTTTATTTAAAAGTAGAAATATAAAGCTTTATTTAGATGTGTGTTTCATGTTTGTGTGATAAGTATTAGCCGAGTTTCAGTAGATTTTCCAGACTTGTTTCAGAAAGATTTTTGCGGAGACAGAGTGAGCTGAAAGCACACCCTATTTATTTTATTTATTTTACAAAAACACAAGGTTTTGATGATAATGTGAGCGTACACAAAAAAAAGAAGACCCTCTATAGTTTATAATCATGTATTCATTTTATTTATCTGACCAAAAATGACGAAGTATATTATGTCTAAGTTGCTGCTATGTGAAAAAAATCTGCCAAAACGCGTGGACGCGGTTTTCGACCCCCAAGGGTTAAACCAATAGTTGAGAATCTAAAAATCGAAATGCATCATGCTGTTTTGTAGATTTTTTACGTTTTCTCTAGAGTTCCTTTTTTACAGTGTACATCACCACTGGAAAAGTACACAATGCACACTCAGAACTTTGACAAGAGGGTTTCTTGTCTGACAAGGGGCCATATTTTTACATTCTAAAGCACATGGCGCAAGTGCACTTAGTACGTGTCCGAATCCACTTTTGCTAGTTTAACGACGGGATAAATGGTCAGCGCGCCCGTCACATGATCTAAAAGAGTAGTCCCTATTCTCTTAATGAGTAGTGGGTGTGTTTTGGGCGTAAAGTGCAATAAACCAATCTCCCATTCCCTTTAAAAGCCAGTTGACCTCAAGCCATGGCGGATTCGCTATTTTAAATGGCGGAATTTGCCAGCAGAGAAACTGAATGCTTCTCTAGCGAGGAAACGGTGAGCAGACCGGGACATCTACGGGACATAGTGTAGGTGCACTTTACTAACACGATATTTAAATAACAAAAAAAAAAATGCAGTCTATTTCAGTTGCCTCAAAATAGCAGCACACCAACAATGTGCCTGAACACACCTCGTTTTGAGACTAGCAGCCCATGGACACACAAATAGGCACAAATGCATTTGCTATTTAAACAACGTGGCGCAGGACGTGAAAATGATAACTGCGTCGGGCTGAAACTAGCAAAAAAACACTTGGCTCTGCATTGCGTCCAGTGTATGATAGGGGCCAAGAACTTCTACAAACACGTGTTTATAAGTCCTCTTTCTGTAATACAGATAAAACATATAAGCAACTAACAAAGCACTTGCATGTGAATCATTTTTGAGAACAAATTAATTTTTAACCTTTTAAATGAATTATTTTCAAATGATTTGTAACTAATTTCAAACTTTAACAAGAAACATATAGAAGGGAATCTCATCCATTAATATTAGTAGTGGGGGGGTGTAGGTATTGAAAAAGGATATTGAAAAAGTAAGAACATATTTTTGAGTGACACATTTTGTGCTGGCTAATTTGCCGTTGCAAATTATTTGTGACGAAGCAGGCAGAGTTAAAAGCTAATTGTGGTTACAGCATGCAAATTGCTTTGCTAGCTGACGTTCTAACAGTCTAGGGTGATAAATTACCATTATTGGTATAGTGTTTAGTGAATACATGGGCAGAATTTTGAGGGAGGGGAGGGGAGGGGGGTACTCAACTTAGAAAGAATCAAGTTCACTAGAATCTGTTAAGATGATTTCCTCTTAATGCTACTGATACTAGTGATCTTGATTCTTTTTAAAATGACCCCCCCAAATATACAGAAACAACATTTTGTAAATTGGAAACATATCTTTGCCTCTTTTTTATCACTTGTTAAAAGTTGTCTACTGCTGGCCTTGTGCTTCCAAAGGATTAGCTTATATAAATAACAAGCCTGGCATTGAGTCATTATTCACCATGTTTTTTACCATTCTGTTTATCAGCATGTTCGAAGGACCTTGGGCTCTTTTAGCTTTCTCTGCCATGTTTTTTTTTATTACTAATTCTTTCTTTGTAACCCTGTTGCAAGGACATTAGACAAAACCATGGGTCCTCCAGCAATGCTGTGTCTTTGCCAAGCTGGCATCTCTGTTATCCGCGAATGTATCACATCTTTGATTGTCTCTGTTCATTCAGGTATAGAAGTTGGGCTTTTAATACAATTGTTATAAAAATATTACATAGTTTGAATAGTGCACACAAACAAAGTTTGCAAATGGATGAATCTCACACAACCTGTCCAAGGTTTTTTAAATATTGTTTACTCTGTGGCTTCTTAAGGTTTACACTTATATAAATAAAAAGCCTGAATGTAATTCATGATTCATGAAATCACGCCATGTGAAATCATGCGAGATGTGGACCACTCTCTCATCTGCCGCCTTCCTCAATCTGTCAGCAAGGCTATACTCCTTAGGAATATCTGTAATGTTAAGCTCGACAGATACAAATTTGCGACCCATCCCAGTTCATTGACTGGGGGTTAAAGTAAGGTTGGGCTCCCTGGCAGTTATTCTTTTGAGTATAGAGTTGGACAGGGGAAGTTGAAAATGGTCTATGTCCACTCTCTCACCTGTCACCCTCCCCAATTTTTTTTTTGTTTTTTGCTCATTGTTTAGAGCTGGACAGGTGAGAGTTGAGGTGGACTAAGCCGCAAGAAACAGCCCACTCTCTAATCTGTCTCCCTCCCTAACCAGATTGGGTATTAAAGCAGGGTTATGCTCCTTAGGAACATATTGACTGGGGGTTAAAGTAGGGTTGGGCTATGCGGCAGGTATCCTTATGAGTATAGAGTTTGACAGGTGAAGCTGAATGTGGCATGTCAATTTTTCTAATTAGAGTTTAAAGCAGTTAGTTGCTAGGGTATTTTGGGGGGTTACTAGGGCGTCGCTATGCAGTTACTAGGGTGTTATTATGTGGTTGCTAGGTGGTTACCAGGGTGTTCTTCTCTTCTCAAAAAACTTTCTATTAGAATATTCTCTATGTATGTGATTCAACAGACTTGTTACATTCTGTAAAGTATGTTCAATGTTTTTGATTTATGTTACAATGGCAATTTTTAAAACAGTGCACACATACTGGGCCTGGTCAGTTTTCTCTGACCGGATATCCGATTGTGAAAAGACCAGGTATAAATGCCCTCCTAAATCTATTCGAGACGGATTTAAATCGGATTACTCAAACCACATCAGTAGGTGGTCTGGGCTAGCCTGGTCCCACCAGACTCTCGTACATTTCATTTCATTTGTACATAGAGTCTGGCACCGCTCCATTGACAAGCGTTAATTTCCTTGTAGGCGGGAACTCTATTGAAGTCTAAAACTATTGGATCTGCCCAAAGTCACTCTGGATCTTCCATAACCAATCGCTAACATTTGGTCATGACGTATCTCTTTTTCCGAACCCCGTGGTGAGGAACGACGGGAAACAAATGTTTTGTCCACATTACAGACGAAACTGGACAAGTCTAAATGCATCTGGTTATTGAAACCACATATGTAAATTTGACTCCTCACAAATTGTTTAAATAAAAAAAGTGTTAGAGCGTGTTATAAGCTATATGACATGTTATTGCCAGATATGACAGCGCTACTGCAACGCGCATTGCCGCAGATGAGTAGCTGAGTTGAACACTAACAAACAAAATACTCAAGGCAAAAATGAGAACAGAACCAGTAATTTGTGATGTGGATGGGAAAATAACTAAATAAAACAGAGCTTAAACTAATCAATGGAATTATTAACAGGTGCGCATGATAATCAAATCAACAAGAAACCATAAAAACGGAAACACAAGAAACTGAATGTAAACACGTGTCAAACCCACCCAAAACTGAAACAAACATGGCTTACCCATTACAGCATCTGTTAGCAGGCCTCACAAATTTCAGCTATTGTGTTGACTCATGTTCACATCTTTGCCATGTTTTATGGTGTCTTTGGCGAGACACCTCAGTAAAAAGGCATAATTCTTTTTTAAGCCTAGTGCAAGTATATATAACCGCCCCTAAAAGCTCAAAGACACTATCCCCTATTGATTATCTGTCAACAAAAGTTAGTCACTGCACTTCAACCCGTTCTGCAATACTGCTGATGTGGAGAGAGGAGAGGAGAGGAGAGGAGAGGAGAGGAGAGGAGAGGAGAGGGGGATGGTGGGGGGAGAAGAGGGGGATGGGGGTGGGGGGTATAGGAGGGGAGGGAATGGGAGGATGGGGGGTGAGAATGGACATTTCTTTGAACATTGTGACTTTTCTTTTAGCCTGCAGTTTTTGCTCTTCTAACTGAGGTCTTTGCCAAGTGTTGAGAGCTGAAAAAGTCATTGCAATGACACGCAGATTCGTGTAATGTATACAAGCAAGTTTGTTTTATGACTTTTTAAAAACACTACAGAACATATCTTTTGTGTGTCACTTGATCTTCTGCACTCATAGTTACTAGGAACCTGAAAATAATAATTTCTTTCTCTGATTGTTTCAAGTGTTCAGTGCCGTGCTTTAATTCAACTAAAATGCTTTTACTAAACGATATTTGAGGAGACAAATAGTACAATGAGAAAATCTAACAGATCATGTACAGACGAAGGAGATGCTTTAGGGGTTCACAAGGACATATTCTTGCGTTCAAAAGAAGCTCTAGAGAGAACAGTAGAATGAAACACAACATTCCTTTTTTCTAGGTTAAAATTCTTTCTAGTTTCTCAGCTTAAAATTGAAAGGAACCATGCCATTTGTAGTTTGATTCCCAGAGTAAGCACTTTAGCTCTGAAGTTTTATCAAAACATTGCATTGTCTAAGCATCCCTATGGAAGCAAATTTCTGCCTCAGTGTACTTAAAACCTTATATATATATATATATATATATATATATATATATATATATATATATATATATATATATATATATATATATATATATATATATATATATATATATGTGGTTTATTTTGATTTCATCTTCATCCTGTTCCCTGTATAGCTTTTCTGAGTTCTGTTAGCAAGAGTTAGTTTCTATGAGGTACAATATACTGTGCATTTCTTCGAACCTCGCATCATCTAATAAAGCACCTCAGTAAATAATGGACCTGACTTCCATGGCTTGTTTGCAGCCAATGTGTAAAGACTTGGATCATTTATACTCATTATAAAGTAATTTGCATGCACATGCTGTGTAAACACACAGTCAGGTAGGGTGTAACCCAATGTAGGTGCTAGTATTATCTGTTATCAATCTACTTAATATGTTATTTTGGTTTATATTAAATTTTAACTGAGAAATTAAATCAGATAAAGCAAAAACTATGTGAGAAACTAAAAATATGTAGCGGCAGCCATATGAGGTGACATTATGATGGGAGCTGCATAAGCCAGGCTATTTATAAACGCTGTGGCTGGGATGGTGTTATAGCCCTTCCAGCGAGTATGTTGCTCGTAACCTCATACTAGCTGGTGCGCTCAGGTGATTGTCAGTGTAATGGATTAAACATGGAGTTATGGTTCACTTACTGACATTTGCAATACCACAGTCCCACAGATCTTAGCTGTCGTAAAGCTAATGCATGTTTGCTTGTCTGTGAATGTGATTTTATATCTTTCTCTCTGCTCTTCCACATCCAATACTACAGCATGTGACCAGCCTGATATTTTGAATTCTTCAGAAGGAATGTATTGTTGGACTTCATTGTGATAAAACTCTCCTGGTCTTGTCGACATGAAGACATCTCCAGAGTCCAGAGAAAAACTGTATTGCTCAAATGTGCTCTTTTCAAATTACACAGGAAACAGATCAGGAAACCGCACAAAACCAACCAAGAATAAAAAACAAACTAGCAAACTCAACACAAACTAAAGCTCAGACCGAATGTGACACATTGCTAATTAAGAGTAATATTACAGGGCGTTTTAAGAAATATTGTCATTAAACTGTATTCTCTTTAAGTATGCTTAAGTGACTTTTAATTATATTATATTATCTGCAAGTGCACTTTAAAAAAAATATGCCTTTCAGAGTACAGAAAAAGTGCACTTGAGACCTGCGTCTCTAGGCAAGGGTGTGGTGAGCTGGTGCCAGCTTACGTCACAAAGCCACAACATCCAATAGGAAAATTCAACTGCAGTAGCCAACGTTCAACCTGAAGAGGGCAGCACTCAGACGTTTTTACACCATATATTGTAGAATTAAAACACTTTATACCCAAATGTCACAAAATGTACTTGAATCACTAAACAGCATTAATAAAGCCCCAGTCTTACAGATCATTAACTAATGGTGTTTTTTAATGGGTTTTCCACTGTGTAAAAGTTGTACCTGTACCTGCTTTCCGGTACTTTTTTTCATATCACCTCCGGCGAGGTTCTGAGCGAGCTGAGGCGATACTAAAATGTGACGTGAAAACAATGCAGACTGTTGATTGGTCAGAGAGAATCGTCACTATTCCCTGCGTCATCATTGCACGCGCCAGACGGAGTATCCTGAATAACCCCGCCATTTTTACATAGTTTGGCCAGAGATTGCGTGATATACCCATTACTACTATTAAAACAGCATACACTCGATTTTCTCCATTGTCCTGTGTGTGTGTGGGTAGCGGGTGTGTGTCGTGTAGAAGATTACGTCACGGCAGTTTCCTGTGGCTTCGCTATGATGACAGTTACTATTATGGAAGTACTATCTGTAATGGAAAACGGAGCGAAAAGCGAGTCGAGGCGAGTCGAGTCGAGTTGAGTTGAGCTAGTACTGGTAATGGAAAAGCGCCATACAAAAAGTTGTTTTAGTCCAAATTCTGGAATAATTATTTGAATCTCTTCTTGAATCACCTTTGAGAATTTAGATAAAAAATAACAGTGAGTGATGTAATGACACCGGTGCTATATAGTGCATGATAAATACAGTGCGTGCTATAGTGACGCGTTTAATGAGATCGGGTTGGAAAGTTTGACCTGTTTTGCAGGCAAGACAAGTCACAGAATTTTCATCTGTACATTGTCCCACGGTTTCACAGACAAGGCTTAAGCTAGTCCCAGACTAAAATGGATGTTATAGCTGTTTTAACTGAAGGCAACTTGCAATGATATATCTTAAAATATGTCAGTGCCACTATGCACAGCAATAATGTTGTTGTTGTTGTTTTTTTTTTTTTTTTTTAAGGCACATTTATAAAAGCCACTTAAATACCCTTATTGAATTGAGGCCTAATGCTGCCATTATCTGAGCCCTGTCTGTGAAACCACTGTTGTGGCTGTTGACAAATCAATAAAAATGGTAGAAAACAAGTTGAGTGGTCAATTATTTAGTCTTTGATGTAGTATTTTAGTTGATATTAGGCTACTCTTGCCTAGCTCTTGATTTCTGAGAGATGCACAGAGTTGCCAAGATCGGTCTACAGGGACCAAGGGCCACCAACTAGAGTTTCACAAAATCCATTCATACTTACATTCATAATACTTACATTCATACTATATAGAATAAACAAATACAGATTTATAAAACATTGTCAAAATCATACCAGTTCACATTGCATTTTCAAGGTTCTATTTATTGTTTATTCTAGAGCTGCTGTAAAGCCAAAACAATCTATGTTACTTTCATTTCCTTTTATTACTCTAAAGCTGCTTTGAGACAATCTATATTGTTAAAAGCGCCATATAAATAAAGTTGACTTGACTTGACTAAAACATACTTTTTTAGCCTTTGCGAAGTAATTACTTACCTTATCAAAATAAATACCTACTCAAGAGTATGCGATTTCGGACAAGGTCATGGAATGAAAGGATGTTCAATTATCTTAGATGTTGATTTCAGATGGTTTCTGAAAGCGTGCTGCAGACTGCTAACAGCAACACTACGGGTATTTGGATGTTGAGCCGCAGCTCATTGGGCACTGATGCAACTGCAACCAATCAGCTGTGCTATGTAGATAACGATGCGATCGCTACCAAATTGAGTTAAGGACCTACAGTATCAGCTTGTGCCATCAGAGTTTCACGCTAGAACTTGATATATGATCATCTTTCTTGTTTATGATCGCTAATCACTAAATATCCAATAATAATATCCAAATCTATTGCATGTATAGCATGTATATGTGTGAAACTGTCACAGACAGCAAAAAATCATTGCTGCAAGCTGGGCAATATGAATACAGTAATTGCTGCCTATTTCGTTTCGCAGTGAAGCTGTTACACAAATCTGTTTCAAAGAATGATTAGTCACATCACATTTCTGGCTCAGCTGGCTCAAAAAAATCTGGAACTGATTGCCCATGAGTAAAGATGGCATCATCAAATTTGCATCATACACTGCCCAAACTACTGCCATTGAGATGAATGTTGTAATAAGCCTTGAGCAACTGCTTCGTTGGACATCCCAAAACCCTCTTACCTTTCAACCCCTTCTCTGCAACCACCTGACTCCATTCTGGTACATAACACTCACTTTTCACAATTCAATCAGTTCTTTATAAACAACATCAAGTCCTGTGTAATGATTTTACTTTATAACCTCACACACGGCTCCTGTTATGTAGAGGTTTCACAGCTGGCACCAAATTAATATTGTGAGATTTGGTCATTTCACTTAAAGGAGTAGTTCACTTTTAAAATGAAAATTCTGTCATCATATACTCACCCTCATGTTGTTTCAAACCTGTATGAATTTCTTTCTTCTGCTGAACAGAAAGGAAGATATTTAGAAGAATGTCAGTAACCAGGCAGTTTCTGGTTCCCATTGACTTCCATAGTAGGAAAAAAATATACTATGCAAGTCAATGGGAACCAGAAACTGCCTGGTTACTGACATTCTTCTAAATATCTTCCTTTCTGTTCAGCAGAAGAAAGAAATTCATACAGGTTTGAAACAACATGAGGGTGAGTATATGATGACAGAATTTTCATTTTAAAAGTGAACTACTCCTTTAAGATGAGTGTGAGAATGTTAGATGGCATCTTATACTCCTCCTACCTCGGGGCATCAGCCACAACAGTGAAATTACTATCGAAGATTATTGTTGACTAAATAAAATTAATTAGTGAGTTTGTCATCTGACCAATCTAAAGGATTTGTGAGATATCATTCACTTGTAGAGCCTATTCTGCATTATCAACACAAGGAAGATAAACAAGATTAATAACACCCTAAATGATAAATAAATAACTTGCATAAGATGAATAAAATACAAGTAATTAAATTAGGTGTGGCTATGGCAGAGTTATCTTATGGAAAGATAAATTGTTGTTACTCTGTAACTAATAAGGTGAAGAATAATATACAGCAATGCCAAGGTCTCTGGAAAGAGGTTTGGTGAAGTGGAATTTATGATCCACGTGGTCGAGTGATGGCGGTGATGTCTTCCACTGGTTCTGCAGGGAAACAATGCAGTGGGGAATGGAGCTGGAATCTGTTTGAACAGCCTTGAACATGACGCTCTGTTGTCCGGAAATAACTCAGGATCTAGTCGCAAATGCAGAAAAGTCTGTTTATTTATGAACAGAGAATGGTCAAGCAAGATGGTCAGAATCGTAGGTAAAAGATGGTGAATGGCAGCGAAGAAACTGCAGCGGGCTGAGCGTCGTCTGCTGGTTGATAGTCCAAAGAGAAATCCAGTGAATTGATGTGGAGATAATCCAGACACGAACAGGGAGCGAAACAAACGACACAGAGATCTGGAAACAAAACTGGATGGGGAGAAACAGCAGGCATGGACACAAAAACGATTTGACAAAAGACAAGAGCAAACACACCACATTTAAAGGCAGTACTGACAAGCTTTAGGTGCGCTGAGATGATTAGGCCAACGCTTTCTCACGACCAATTCTAAACCCCAGAGATAAACCCCAGGTAGATTAAGGGGCGGGGTCATGGGTAGGTAATTCGTACGAATTCATACGAATTGGGCAACTCGTAAAATATGTATTTATCAAAAATTGTACAAATTCGTACAAGTGAGGTCGTATGAATTTGTTAAAATTAGCCACCTCGTAAAATACATACGATTTGCTTGAGATCGGGTTAGCTCATCATCTGAGAAGAGTTGCCCAGGCCTGTGAACTGTGACATCTGCAGGACGCTATATTCACCTGGAGCACCAAATAGGATTCCTAAAATCTAGAATCCGCAGATGATTCCCTGACGTAGGTGTAGGCGTAGGTCCTTAAAGGGGGGGTGAAATACACAGTTTCACTCAATCTCATGTTAATCTTACCTATAGAGTAGTATTGCATCCTTCATATCTCCAAAAAGTCTTTAGTTTTATTATATTTCTAAAAGAAATATAGGCTGTACCGAGTCTTTCCGGAAAAACCCGAGCGGGTGGAGGCATGCCGTGTGGGCGGGAGCGCGCTAAGCTTTTGTGTGTGTTGTAAACAGACAGACTCGTGGTTTATGAGGATATGATTTAGTTTTACAATAAACAAACTGACACCTACAGTGGCCAGCTAAACAACTGTATTTAAACACACAAACACACACCATACATCGCATGCTCCATCGATACATTAACTGTACGTGATCATGTTGTTTACTTGCTGTACTTAGCTTACACGCCGATAGTTAACAACACACAGACATTTGAAGCAGTTTTACTCACCGCCTGCGGTTCCGTGAACCTTTATCGTTGGGACTGCTCCATCTTTAAGTATTAGGCGATCTGCAAATCGTCGAACTGTGCCTTGTTTATAAAACTATTAGCAGCTACCGCCGAAATGAAGGGAACAAACAAGAACACTTGCTCAACTCCGTTGCTGCTCTGGAAAAACAAAATCCATCCACAGGTCCCTTAACTCTGGGTTCTTTGGAAATTTGTGCAGTGTTGTCTTGCCCTGGCAACCAAAAACACACTTTTTGGTGCCATTTTTTTGATTGCAGCGCAGCAGAGCCCAGCGCTCTGATGGACGCTCTCGTACGCTCTAGGCTACAGCTGCTCACGCGCCCTTCCGGGAGAAGTGCCTTAAGACCCGTATAAGGAAATAGGCTCCTTGCACATAGCAACCTGAAGTCATATCCGCAACGGGTAAATACAGCTCGCTCTCTTCCTGTCTGAAGGCATACATACACAACGTAGACATTTTCCGCCTAATACTAGAAAACAGTACAGCATTATAACACGCATATTCTGTCAGCCCGGGGTTGTTTATTAGCCTAATGTTAGCTAGCAACGTAAGCCATAAAGTTTGAGATATATAGACTTACCTTCATATCCGTGGATATATGTAGAGGCATACATTTTAAAGCCATTCTCTCTAATTTGCTGGTAGGTGATTTGGAGGAGGACTTACAAAGGCGATGTACGTCCATTATTGTAAGTTTCGGCAACTCTTGTAAACACCTCATCTCATAGTGTAGAATAGCGCCGGAAAAGACGAGGCCGCATTTCCGGTAAGGAAGTAGTTACGTGCAAGGAGCCCATTCCGCCCACTCTGACGTCACGTAGTCCCGTATTCGAAAAAAACTTTCCGAAACTTGTGACAAACCGGAAGGAGTTTTTTTGGAACAGAAATACTCCATCAAACTGACAACTTCATTTTTGAAACTTTGTCCATGTTTACCATGGTAATCTAACTCTTTAACAGTGTAAAACACTCACTATGCATGAAACAGCATTTCACCCCCCCTTTAAAAGTCTGGAACACACAAACAAATGGCTACCTTGAAGTGAAGGTACTCGTCGGAACTTAACCTTGTTGCAAATGTCTGTGTGTCTTCTGCCTCTCTGAACCACTTATTCAGTCTGCTTTTGTCTCTGGGGCATGGAGACTAGGAACGTGCTGCATATTGTCTCGCTGGACAAAGACTCAGAACGTGTATCCGTTACTGTCTCACTGGATGAACCGGAGACTCACTCAGGATCTGTTTCTGTCTCTACCCTTACAGGACTGAAACTCAGAACATAATTCTGTTACACTCACCAGATGGGAGACTGAGAATGGTGTTGTATCTATTAAAGTCTCACCATTACAGGTCAGAGACTCAGACCTAGGAGTTTCTGTTGAAACAGTACATTTATCCCTTTCCGATGAGGAGGGGATTGCAATCTGGTGCTTCTCTATTCCAGTGCTGTGATTGGCTGCTGGCATCAGAGGGGACACTCACAGTGTGACCCACACTTTTTGTCCCCTGTGGAATACATTTGCATAAAGCACACTGTTAGAAGACTTTAATCATTTCCAATACCACCACCAGAATAACTTTGGCAATGTTCCAAACAAATAGAGTCCAAACAAGATAGAAAAAGATGCAACTTTAATGCATGCATTCATTTGTACATTAACAACCTAATTTGTATAAGATATTGCTGTATCTTACGTACTTGACGTATCAACTTATCTCAGATGTTTCTAATATCATTATTTCAGAGAAATAAAACAGAAACAAATTTAGACAATGGTTGACATACAGTGAAAGTACAGAGCTGTGGTTCTCAATCTTTTTTCTCCACTGTCCAAACCAATGTTCAAAGGCCAGGCATTACAAGTTCCTGTAAATTAAATTTCAGGATTCCAAAAGTTTTAAGAGATTAATATTGTTTTGGTATCCCACTGTTTTTAAACCAATAAAATTCCATGACCAGTCATATGTGATTTACTGGATAGGATTTTTTACAAATATTTGTATTTAATCACAATTTCTGCCTGATAAAATATTTTAGAGCTTGGCAGAAAACAATCTTTGTTATAAAAGTCTAAATAGAGTTTTGAGATTGTATTAATTTACACAACTTCTCCAGGTCTAGAAATCACACTTTTAAAATTAAGCTACACACATATGTACAGTGCTGGTCAGAATTATTTGCCCCCTTGGTAAATATGATAAAGATGACTGTATAAAAAAAAAGAAATTCTGCCTTGTTTATCCTTTCGATATTTTATTTAAAAAATAAGATACTTGTTTTACCACCTTTTATTACGAATTTTGATTTGGTTGGTTCCATCTGGTTTTCGCTTAAGTATTTATGCAGCATTCTCATATTCTCATGAATCTGTCACATTATCATGTGGAGACTGGATTGCGCATATGCAATGAAGCTATATGTGCATATTCCAAAATATATAAGGATCATTCAATCATCCTTAATGTTCTTGATGAAATGTGTTGTGTCATAAGGTTAATTAGCCTGTATTTGCCTTCATTCTGGCTTCAATTAAATTCAAAACATCCTAGCCAACAAAGACAATTAAACATGGCCATGTTCCATAGCCTTGCTAGTTTGAAGTCATTACTTGAAATTGGCATAGCACTTAATGAGTACATGTGTATCTGTCTGCCTCATTTAGGCCCAAAAATTGATGCAAGTGCCATGCCAAGCGTGATGCAAACGTCCTGCCATCACAGATCCGTCGGTTGACCAAGCGAAGTAAATACAATCACAAAGTATCAAAGGCAGTCGACAGCAGTGTTGGGGAGTAACTAAGTGAAAGTAGTGTTACGAACTTTACTATATTTTTTAGTAGCACCCTGTAAATACGAGCACAACATATATTATATTATATTATATTATACAACTAATTTTACAATTAAAAATAATATTACCTTATGTAATATTACAGTTTTTTCAGAACTCTTTACACAGTGGTCACAACATTAGTCTATGTAAGCTAAACTGTGGGTCATCATTGCTTTGACACAAAATGCATTCAATGATGGCATCTGTCAATTTACATTAATTCTTTTCTCACCCAGACACATATACCATACAGTAAATTATATGATTTCATAATTATATCTATTTATAAAAACATATTGAACTGCAATGGGATAGTAAATTGTAGTAACTGCAATGTACTGGTTAACAAGTCTGTTCTAGTTTGTGGTAGGCTATATGAGAAAAGACAAAAAGCATGGGTGAAATGCTAATAGTATAGAAGGCCAAGAAAGAAATGGGTTAATTTTATTCAGTAGCGACAGAATTGTACGCAGGTGCACGTTGGATGCAGTTGAACTGATGATAGATTAAAAGGGATAGTAAAGTAAAAGTAAAAGTACGTTCTGCTGTTATCAGGTTTTCAGAGGGTACAGATTAACGAGTGTGTCAGATAAAATACTTTGCAAAGGTTTTTCACCTTAACAGTCTTAGATGTACCTACAGCAATCTACTATTGCTAATGTATTGGGTTTCTTGGAGAAGCTCTGGAAGGATGGAGTGAGGACAGTGAAGGATGAGTCATGGATGTTAACTGGCCAATGTAGTTAATTCATCAATTAATTATATTTATATCACTGTGCAGCACCCATAGAGGTCAACTTTTACCCCTTGTGTGTCAGTCAGAGGTTATATCTTTTCAGATAAGCCCACTACTAAATCAACTTGTATAGAATGTGATGAACTCTGGTTGGTTTCTTTACATGTCAATCAAACAGTCTAAAAAGTAGAATAAGCTGCTATGAGGACTTGGCTTTATGTTGTTTGTCATAAGTCTGGCAACACATGACTGCATTTTATCTATGGCAGAGAAAAGTTGAAGATGACTATTTGTTGTTGGCCCTTTAATATGTGGATTTATATTGCTGGACTTTGAAAAGAACTGAAAAATTATTGAAGTCATTATTGCAAAATCCCCTGCACCCTCGTACCGGCTTATTTAAAAGATGTTAGGGCTTGAGATTCAAAAAATCCTACAGATACAGAACTCTCCCCAGTCTCATCATAAAATATGAATCTGTCTGGCTACTATTAAAATCATCCAGCAAATTGCCAACCCAAATGGAATATTTGCACAAGGCTTTTCCTCCACCGACCACAGATAAGGGAGAAAGGAAAAGCCCACTCTTATATTCCTGTTATGATTGTCTGCTATACCCATGATTGGATTTTATGGTTTTCAGTAGATAACCGGAGACATTTGTGACTTATGCTCTTGAAAATAATTGAAATATATATATTATTTTGGACAGTTCTGTCAATAATATTATATAGTAAATGTAATGAACATGCAAGTTAGGTTCAAATGGTCTGACACTAGAAACACACTCAGTGTCATATGCTATACATTCCACATTGACTCACAAAAACAAATCATCTCTGTTTTCTATCAAGTCAAGATTATTTGTAGCACTTTTTACATACACATTGTTTCAAAGTGTCTTATAGAAAATCAAAGTTAATGTTTATAATACCTTAGTAGCTGTATTTAGCGAATGACAATTTAAACAATCCATCAGTTGAGATTTGGTATATGGTAGCCAATTTAGAGATTAAAGGGAACACAAATGTATAACTGATCTAAATATCAACATTATTGTATCAGTAATTGTGAGCAAGATGCGGTTGTAAATTTTTTTAAATGAATTCCCCTGGAGGCAAGTTGCAGATAACCCAAATGCAGTTTATTTATAACGTGAACAAACATAAAACAAAAGCATGGCTTGGCATGAACTCAAAATATGGACATGGACATGGACACATGGCAAAACTTGAACTTCTAAAACTTGAACATCTAAAACTTGACAAAGACACATGGCAAACATGAGGGCTTAAATACACATGGACTAATGACAAAACTAGGGACACCTGTGAAACAATGAACCAATGACAACATGGCACATCAGACAAGGGCAGGATCACATGACTATGACAGGGTAACACAGTTTCATCCCAAGAAGTCATATATTGACGTCTTGGGACGTCTTTTGACCATACGTCAATATCCGCCTTTTTAGGGTACCCTTAAACGTCTGTTATATGACGATCCTGGGACGTCATACAACAGACGCTTTACCTTTAACGTCAGTAGGTGACGGGGTAGGTTTAGGGGTAGGTTTAGGTCTGGGGTAGAGTTAGGATCCGATAACGTCATCTAACCGACGTTTAAGGGTACCCTAAAAAGGCGGATATTGACGTATGGTCAAAAGACGTCCCAAGACGTCAATATATGACTTCTTGGGATGAAACTGCGCTGGACAGGGAATCACATGACAGACATGAAACATGACAAAGACATGAAACATGACCAAAACGTTACAATTTTATGTTTGGATATCTATGTAAATGAATCATTTTAACATAATGGCAGCATAGAAAACGTTAACCCATATATAAACAACTTTAGAGAGTCTCTAAAAGATGAATACATATTTTAAATATTGAATTCCTTGGTTGATTTCAATGTATTCGTAATATTTTGTTGTATTGGATTTCCAAAAAGAGGTTGAAGACACCAAGACAGCACATACAAAATTGCAACTTTTTCTCATCTGAATTTCATTAATAAATGATTAGTTAATTGTAATTTAGGCTTTAAAAAGGTCTAAGATAAAGATGTATGTCATTTACTGATACATAATCTTAACTGAAAAAATGATATTCACATTCAAATGTAGTTTTAATGAATAAAAGTTAACACTATTGTATTGACTAGTTTCACAGACAAGGCTTAAACCTAGTCCCAGACTAAAATGGATGTTTAAGCTGTGTTAACTGAAAGCAACTTGCACAGACAAATCTTAAAATATGTCAATGCCATTGATGCACCCCATTAATGGTTTTCTAAGGCACATTTTTAAAAGCTACTTACTGTCCTAATTGAATTTAGGCCTAATCCTGGCATAATCTAAGCCATGTCTGTGAAACTAGGTCTATGGCTCTTTTTCAAATCATCAACCTCCCGACATATGTTACGGAACACAGATTCGGAAACAGGGAAATGCAATCACAGCTTCTTTATTCGAAAGCACAGAGCGTGATGGTGGGAAACAGGTGAGTGAACAGGACAATGAGAGTTATTTTTGACCTGAGATGGATGGTAATGGAAAGTCTTTGTCTTACAGGTGCAAGGGATCGTGGATGGCTGAAGCAGACGGAGCACACACCTCGCTGGATGGAACTGTAGGTGAGAACACAGACGAAGGACCAGGGGAAATGAATGGATCAGATTGGTGAAACTTGGAGAGGAATGACATCCTCAAGAAAAATCGCAGGAGTCAGGTAGATAGTCCAAACAACGTCTATAAATGAGACCGGAAGCTGAACTGGTCCGAGGTGTGTGCTAAAGTAGCAGAACTGTAGATGAGGGAGATGCCGTACAGGTAAGTGATTAGTTATTACGTGCAGGTGAGTGCCAGAAAGTATTATGGGGAATGTAGTGCAGATACAGTGCCTGGTGACAGAGCTGGTGACTGTGGCAATATACTACTACTACTACTTCTCTTCGTCCCCTATGGGACATAAGGCTTCAATGAGCACTCTCTATTTTATTCGGTGCCTGGCAGCATGTTGGGCCTCTCCCCGTGACAGGTTAATCTGTTCCAGCTCTTGTGTCACAGTTCTGCGCCAGGTGGTTTTGGGCCTCTCAGGGGTTTTTTTTGCCAGGTGGTGTTCATCTTAGGGCGACTTTTGTGATGCTGTCCTGCTCCATCCTCAACACATGTCCCAGCCATCTCAGGCGTCTGTGTGTAATTTCCTTGGTGATGCTCCAGCTTCCCATTTTCTTGTACAGTTCATTGTTGGAGATCTTATGAGGCCAAAATATCTGGCCTATTCATCGTAGGCATCCATTATGGAACACTTCTATTCTCCTCATGTCAGTTTTGATAACTAGCCAGCTCTCTGAACTGTACAGCAGAACAGACTTTACATTGCAGTTATATAGGAGCATTTTTGATTTGAGGCTGTGTTGTTTTGATCTCCATATAGAACGGAGTTGGGAAAAGTCACCCTGAGGCTTTCCTAGCCTTGCTTTAATATCTTTAGATGCCCCGCTGTCCTTACTGATGAGACTGCCCAGATAAGTGAAATCTTCCACAAACTCAAGTGGTTCCTCATTATACAAGATGGGTGCTGTAGGGATGAAATTCCTCACTAAAACACACATCACTTGTGTTTTAGACGTGTTTATACTGATCCCAACTTGTCTGGCAAAGTTGTACAGCCTATCCATTTTAGACTGCATTTTGTACTGGTTGGTTGATAGGAGAGCAATATCGTCAGCGAAGTCAAGATCTTCCAGCTTGGAGAACAGAGTCCACTGGATGCCTCTGGGTCTGTCTGCAATGGTGTTGGTTGTAATCCAGTTTATGGCGACCAGGAAGACAGCAGTAGTCAGCATTTTAAGGCATCATGGACTTGCTCCCAACATGACTTTAACAATGCTTTCTAAATTTAATTGGATTGTAAGGCAGCATCACAAGTTTCTTTCACAGAGAGGGCAATGATTTGTGATGAGATCAGTGGGAATGTAATAACCTAGAATACTGTCTAACACTTGATGGCTGCTCTGTCAAGTATTTGCATCAGTTAGGAACCTGGGTGTGCTCTTTGATAGCAATCTTTCATTTGAAAGCCACAACTGGAACCGGGAACACTTCCCATAACACCTGATGTACTTGTTACATCATAAGAAGAATGGCATCTAAGCTAATAGTAGTCTCTCTGTTTATCCCGAGGGTACGGTAGTTAGCCGTATAGGATCCATATCCTGATCATAGGTGGACCTGTGCCTAGATGCAACTACAACACAGGCCTGAATGTCAGCAGAGATCCTGTCAACTAGACAATCCCCTGTGAAGGCCCCGTCGACACGACAGCCATTGGCACTGATCCTCAGCAAAGACCACAAGAACCAGACAAGTCCTCTGCACAGAGGTTTGACCAGCTTCATCTCCATCCTGGCGTGATGAATCCAATCTTCAATCCGATCTTCAAGCAAAAATAAAACATTTAAAAGCTACCATTTTGAAATAAGTTGCGCTGTGAATTCTTAATTGCACAGTACTTTGCGGGCTGTAATCTAAAGCATCACTACTCATTCTATTGAATTCAATTGAGCATAATCTTCTAAGCTTTATGTATGATGAATTGAGTTGTTGCCTACATGGAATGTTGCCGATTGGATACATTTGAGTTAGGATGCTGCCTGTAGAGGACAGCTGCCTATGTAGGTAGCAGACAGCAAAGCAGCTCACTGGGTTTGAACAAAGCGTAATTCATTGGCTTTTCCAAAAGAGGTAACACAAGTTCATCTGCAACAAACACAGCAGAGAGGGAGAAAAAACATCTGTCATATCCTGAGGGTGGGTGTGTTTTTCGATCATAGCATTTAAACAAGGATGTGTTCTAAAAATAAACCATGTGGGAGTGCTCCTGTACTGACAGTTTACCGTGAGATTAAAAATTGTTGTGTGTGTGTATGTGTGTGTGTGTGTGTGTGTGTTATGCTAACCTCTAACCCCAGGTGGACTCCATTACAACACTTTCCATCACTCTTGCCAAATTGAAGCTTTATTACATTATAAAGTTGACTGCCCACTGCAGTCGATGGCTGTCTGTCAGTTGCCATTGTGCCAGATATCATATTGACATTTCACAAATGAGATTGGGTGTCATTTGATTAGATCCGAAGCGAATGTTTGATGCCCTTGACTGGCATGGACTGCAAACCACCCCAATGGAGATATTTGCTTGTTGGAAAAGGTGTGTTGACATGAGGGAAAGGCTGCTTTGGCTTGGTGATATGTGGAATAGAATTCTAAGAATGCCAGTTTACGGCTTTTCAATGTAAAGTGTAAGATGATTTGTTATTTTTCCCTTCCAAAAGCAGTACATTTACCTTTATTTTACTATAAAAGTACATGAAATGTAAGGCTACATCATTACAGTTTTACTGTAGCATTTTACAGTATTTTACAGTTAATATTACAACTGTTTCCAGAAACCGAAGTACTAGTAACATTGTCTCACCATGGTCATTTGAACCACATACCTGTAGATATTTGTACATAAAATGTGGTTCTACAACACAGACATTATTGTATATATGGAGTTTCCTCCGAGATGGCAAGGGAGGCAGTGTATCCCTAAAATAATTGAATGAGAAAATAATCGATATTACAAAAATATAACAATGCAAATATTATAAAATGTGACATTAAAAAAGTGTATAAATCACTAGTTTTTCTAAAGTAACAATGGTAAAGTTACAGCGGGACTTGCCTCCCCTGAGCACATTGAGTTTTATCTGACCCCCTAAAGCATGCGCTGGGTTTAGTGGGGGGTAATTGAGAATGAATGGGGGAAAGTCACATTAGAGGAGCAATGCCTCGATCGTGCTATGATTGGATATAATCGGTTATGATTGGATAGGATTAATTCGACTCTTGTTTCCGTGCAAGTTTGCCAGTAATGGGAAGATTACTTAAAAAGTAAGTTAACATCTCCCCCAATTAGATATCAAGGCTTTATGTCACATCAAAATAAAACTTGAAATGGCCTGAAACCATGATGACTGTGGGGGGTTTTAGTAAACAATCAGCTTTGTGAAATTAAAGGTAGCCTAAATTTTAGTGTCTGTGACCTGTGTTTAAGGAAGAATGAGTCGCAAATAAAATATATTGTTAAAATTGTAACTGCCTTGAGATATTATTTTGGAATAAACGTAAAAATGTGTAAAAACACTCTGAGAGATTAGATTTATACTTGGTTTTAATACATAGACATTGATTAAACCTGAATTAAATAGTGTAAAAATACTAAATAGAATTGTATTTTTTGGCATTAAACATTTGTTTTTTGATTTGTGCATTTTTAGTTTAGGGAAAGGTTTTTTTTTTTATATATAAGAGAAGTCACAGGCAATTTTGTGAGTGGTAGGATTCAGTTTACTGCACTACTCATTCATTTCTATGGTATCCAAAAACAGTGATTGAAGACTGTTGTGATTGGTTATCGAAGTCACATGCTATCCAAGTTAGTCGTTGCGGATTCTCCAATGGTAAAGGCATGGACTCAATGCAGCATCAGATAGATGCTTTGGGAATGCTTCTGCGTGAGCCAGTGTCTGAAGCACTTGTGCTAACACACCAAGGAAATTGGCCTTTGAAGTAGTCAGATTAAGACCGGTTAGCTTTTAGCGAGACTTTAAATAGATCCAGAAACATACCTCATCAGCTTCTTTGTCATCAGGAAGCAGCTTTGTTTGACGTCTTTGCAAGCATTTTACATTTAAAAAGCTCCGCTATCGCTAGCTCTCTGTAATGATGATGGGAGCCTTTTTTTTATTATTATTATTTAACCTTTATTTAACCAGGTGAGGGCATTGAGAACATTTTCTCATTTACAATGGCGACCTGGCCAAGATAAAAAGCGTTGAGGTACAAAAGACATAAGTTACACATATAATTAAAAGACAAAGAAGTACACAGTAAACATATAAAATTAATATGTAATATGCAGATCCGCAGATCAGATATGTACAATTTTGTACAAATAATAAAAAATAAAAACAATTACAAAAAGTGATTCAGGTTAGCATGTGCAATGGTCAGATAATAAATTTGCTAACAATAATTTAAAAGTGGTTAACGGGACAATGGATTCAAGCTTCAAAGATTTTTGAAGTGTATTCAAATCATTAGCAGCAGAGAAATGGAAGGAGAGGAGGCCAAAAGAAGTACGAGGTTTAGTAGCCATCAGAGTGATATACCTGCTTGAACGAAGGTTCATAGAGGGGTTTGCTCTGGAAATTAATGATCTTAGATAAGGTGGAGTGTTATACGCCGGGTTTGTAGTGAAGGCCAGCCGATTAAACTGTAGAGGTTGCAATGGTGGGTGTTATATGGAGCATTGGTGACAAAACGGATGGCACTATGATATAAGACATCCAGTTTCCTAAGGAGGACTCTGACTCTGATACCTTACTTCTGTCCCCCGGGGTTTCTGAGGCAACTTGGAGATTAAGATTGTGGGGATCGCAGGTCGAGTTAGCGGAAAGATCTGAGATGGGAATTCCCCTTTCTCAGTCTTCACCCGCTTGCTGGGGAGTTTTTTGGGATGGACTTGGAAGCCCGCTCTGCAGCTTCTTCCAGTCTGCCTGAGAACTGCCTCAGAGGAGTCAGAAGCGTTTGAAGATGAGACAGAAACATTTGGTTAGGTCGTATAGTTTCTACATCCCTGGGTATGAGGAGTTGCTGGAAGTGTTGATCGTCACAGCCAGATTAAATATGTACTTGGAGGTGGACAAACCGGAAATCGCTTCTGTGAGACTTAATGAGCGATTTCTGTCAGGTCACAAACGCGTTTTCCGTTTCCATTCGTGTCAAGATCACGGGAAACACTATACTCATCACGTTTTGTCATATATCCAGTCTCTAGTTATGCAAATATAAGGGGACTGAGAAAGTTTGGGTACAAGAAGATGCCCCGGGTTAAAGAGATGGTTGCGAGCCATCTCTCCCCAGGCGTTGCATCTTCTTTGAAGGTTCCAGTCTTATCCTCTAAGACTTGTAAGACCACAGCTGGTGGATAAGGTGTACACAGCAGTGGACCAAGCCATTGGGGCCTTGCACACTATGGCAGTGCTGCAGGCCTTCCACACAGATTTGTTGAAGGATCTGGACCAGGGAAAGATACTGGCTCCAGAGACAGTCCTTAAGCTCCACAGATTTAGCCCTCTTTGCCACCAAGCAGATGGCCTGCGTCATTGGCCCTTCTATAACTGCCATGGTTGCCATGGAGTGGCATCTGTGGCTGAACATCTCAGGGATCACGGAAGAGATAAAATTACTATCCTTGATGCCCTGATTTCACCATCTGACCTTTTTGGCAATTCAGTTGAGACTGTAGTCGATAGGTTCAAAGAGGCTAAGTTTCAGTCGGCAGCATTCAATAAGAACATTCCCTGCTGTGGCCCTGATCCTTCAGCCCAAAAGAAGCCTTTTGACCCTGAACCAAGCTTTAGCAGTTGGAGAGAGGGTCAGAAGGCCAGAGCGTCGGCCCACTCCGAGTCGAGCGGAGAAGCAGTGTGCCCACAAGAGGTCTGGGATGGATCTCAGGGAAGTCATGGATAAAAAGAAGCAACGATCCTTCCTGGATCTTGGAGTTGGTGCAGTAGCCTGCGCTTTTCCGGTTGTGAGATTAAGGCGGAGGCAGCCATAGCTGACTCTGACACCGACTGTGATGACCACATCGACATCTTCCACTACTTATCCACTGCTGAGGCCAGTGTTTGAGTTGTAGTGGTCCCATGGGAGTCGGCAGTATGGCTGTATGGGCCTTTTAGCTTGGAGGTGAGCGTTTAGTCGTTACCTGTCATCATCTGACTACTTTAAAGAACAATTTCATTGGTGCACTTGCACACATGCTTCAGACACCAGTTTATGCAGGACCGTTTTTAAGATTGTAGTTGCCATGTAGTTACCTTATATTAGCCAGTACTTTTTTAGGTAAGTACACTGTATGTACACGTAAGTACACATACTGTAAAACAAAGTGCAACCAAATTTTTTTTTATAATTAATACAATTATCTATTACATTTTGATTTATTGTCCATTAAATCAAAGTCTTGTGGTCTAACCAACCTGCATAAACATGAAAAAATAACAGAAGTTCAAGTAAATTAGTCTTGTACAATTAGATAGAATCTGGTGTTTTTATGACAAGGCAAAGATTATTTCAGGATTTAAAATGTCATGTGGTGTGACTCCCCAAAAACGTAACACTACAGTTACAGTAAATGACACTTTATTGCATGCAACTAACCCTAAGCCAAACCCTAACTGTGGGTTTCTGTGTTTTGCTTTAACTGGGAGCCCTTTGCACTTGTTCATGGCCATGGCTCATTGGACACTGTGAGTGAGATGGCAGTGACACAGCACACACTGACATCACATGCACACACACAATACGGTTTGCAGCAGTGCAGAGGACGCCCCATATGAGGGTTTGTCACATCATGTAAGCTGACTGAGGGGCTCCAGAGCAAGAGGGTGACAGGTAGCAAAAGATCCAGCATGTGTACAGGCCTTTCCCACAGATGTGAATCTTGTCCCCAGTCATCTTCATCCCCATGTGGCATTAAATAGAACCGTTGTGTTGATTAGATAATGCCCACAGCTCTCCTTGTCCAGCTTTCTGCTAACTAAGCACTTCTCTCATTTGTATTCAGAGGAAGTCCTTTACTTTGCTCTGACCTTTACTACACTATATTGTGACAGCTGTAATTAAGGTGAAGAAAAAGAAGGTCATTGTGTCTAGCGCTCTTTACCTGAAAGGTTTACATTACATTTATTGCGGAAAATAGGGGTGGCAAAATCACTATAACAGTAAATTAATATTTTTACTCATGCATTTATAATGTTACAAAATATTTAGATTTAAAATAAATGCTGTTTTTTATTGATCAAATGTATTTAACTTTTATTGATGAAAGATTACTGGAAAAAAAAAAGTTTCCACATGATAATAATAAGAAATATTTCTTGAGCACCAGCATAATGGCTGCTGAAAATTCAGCTTTGCACCAAAGGAATAAATTGTATTTTAAAATGTATTCAATTAGAAAACAGTTAATTTACACTCACCGGCCACTTTATTAGGTACCCCATGCTAGTAACGGGTTGGACCCCCTTTTGCCTTCAGAACTGCCTCAATTCTTCGTGGCATAGATTCAACAAGGTGCTGGAAGCATTCCTCAGGGAGTTGATGAGAATGGCCAGACTGGTTCGAGCTGATAGAAGGGCAACAGTGACTCAAATAACCACCCGTTACAACCAAGGTGGGCAGAAGAGCATCTCTGAATCTTCTCCGCAGATTTGTCGGCTGCACATCCATGATGCGAATCTCCCGTTCCACCACATCCCAAAGATGCTCTATTGGATTGAGATCTGGTGACTGTGGAGGCCATTTGAGTACAGCGAACTCATTGTCATGTTCAAGAAACCAGTCTGAGATGATTCCAGCTTTATGACATGGCGCATTATCCTGCTGAAAGTAGCCATCAGAAGTTGGGTACATTGTGGTCATAAAGGGATGGACATGGTCAGCAACAATACTCAGGTAGGCTGTGGCGTTGCAACGATGCTCAATTGGTACCAAGGGGCCCAAAGAGTGCCAAGAAAATATTCCCCACACCATGACACCACCACCACCAGCCTGAACCATTGATACAAGGCAGGATGGATCCATGCTTTCATGTTGTAGACGCCAAATTCTGACCCTACCATCCGAATGTCGCAGCAGAAATCGAGACTCATCAGACCAGGCAACGTTTTTCCAATCTTCTATTGTCCAATTTCGATGAGCTTGTGCAAATTGTAGCCTCAGTTTCCTGTTCTTAACTGAAAGGAGTGGCACCCGGTGTGGTCTTCTGCTGCTGTAGCCCATCTGCCTCAAAGTTCGACGTACTGTGCGTTCAGAGATGCTCTTCTGCCCACCTTGGTTGTAACGGGTGGTTATTTGAGTCACTGTTGCCCTTCTATCAGCTCGAACCAGTCTGGCCATTCTCCTCTGACCTCTGGCATCAACAAGGCATTTCCGCCCACAGAACTGCCGCTCACTGGATGTTTTTTCTTTTTCGGACCATTCTCTGTAAACCCTAGAGATGGTTGTGCGCAGGGCTTGACATTAACACCCGCCAACCCGCCAAATGCGGGTGGATTTTGCTCGTGGCGGGTAACACAGTCACTCCAACTAGCCACTTTGGCGGGTTGAATCATTGTAGTCTTTTCAAAAGGCATCTGAAAAGAGCGCACTGGCTGTGTTGCGTGCGCGTCTCAGCTGCGTGGTGTTTCCGTTTTTATTTCCCATGTTAACAGGTTAGAGCTTACACTGTGTGACACGCGCGTCTCGAGCCGCGCCGAAAACGTGTGCATGCTAGAAATAGAACCGACGCCTATTTTTCATGCGACACGCAAGCGCGTTGGAAGCGTTTCCAGACGAAATAGAATAGGAAAAAATGTCATTTTGACACGAACACATATTAAAGGGTACCTATTATGGCATTTAAAATGTTCCTAATAATGTTCTGGGAGTCCCCAACAACAGTTTTACATGCATGCAATGACAAAAAACACTTTTGTTGTCTTATAATATGCATTTATTTTTACCTGATTTGCTCACCGACTCCCATATGAATCGTTTAGCAAGTCATTTTTCCAAACCCCGCCTTTGCGTGACGCTAATCTGTGGTGATATGTTAGACACCCAGCCGACGGGGTGTCATTGGTTGTTGCGCTAGATCTTACCCAGATACAACAGTGCTATTTTCTGATTGGCTAACAACACCAGACGAACAACACCAGAGGAGACCAGGGTTGCCAGGTCTGCACAACAAAACCAGCCCAATTGCTCATCAAACTAACCCAATCACGGCCAAAAATTATCAAATAGCGTTCCCGGGTGTTTCCTCAATAACAATCATGTTCCAGTGGATAAAACAATCGCCTCAACCAGCGTGCACTACACAAACAACCCGCTGAAACAGTGCAGGCATACGGACCTGGCAACACTGGAGGAGACGCGCTTGAATCCTGCCGGTTCCACAGTGAGTGAGTTTTGGGCACTGCGGCATATTAAATATATTACAAATAGTTTTTCAGCGTGAGAAATACAATGTGTGGCCGGAGAGCGTGACAAAAGACCGAAATGAGTGACTGTCACGCTCAATGCGTGATGCGTGACACTTGAGAGCCCTGTGACAACTCCATTAACAACGACAAACACTTCACATATTTCAATACAATTGACATTGAAGACCTAAGTTAGCTGCTAGAAGCTGCGCTGTGCCTGTGCATACACAACACACAAAATAATTATAGAACATGATACAAACATAAAAGCAACAGCCTACTTACAGATTGTGATTCGGAGAAGGAAGCTGATCCAAATAAACTCGGTACTGAACCTCCCTCCTTCAGTATCAGCCGGCTCGCAAATTCATACTTTATAGCATTTAGGTTTGTGAAGCAATCATCTTCAAAATGACGCGAACACAGAACAAGTTCGGGCTATAATACTTCTGTGGTATAGTTATGAACTGTAGCCACTGTCTTCAAATGCTCCTCACTGGGCAGATGAAAAAAGTTTGCTTTTGCGTCGCACTTCAAAACACAGCAGCGTCTCGTCGACATGATGTTTTCCCTGGTGTCTCCTAATGCAATGAGTGGGCGTATCTTATTCAAATAACTTGTACAAGTGACGTACGAAAGTGCATCGTTGGTCTATCGATTCATAGTCGACTCTTACTTTTGAGAGATAATAACTTTGTATACGGTGAACTTTCATATTTAAAACTTTGCAGGATGTTTTCGTTCACTTAGATCTATGTTACACACTACATGAAAGGTAATTTTCAAAATTCCATGATAGGTACCATTTAATATTTTTATGTTTGAAAGTCTATAGGTTTTGACAAATGCAGATATAAATATAATTTAAAAAATAAATAGGCTAATAGGCCTAATTATCGATTTTTAAATATCGCACCTGTCAATACAGAACGAAATAATCTGTAGGCTAGCCTACTTTGCCGTCTATACTGCCGACGTTGTCTTTGCTGTATCAGTAGTAGCCTAGGTTATATATTTATGTTTATATAAACATGTATAAAATGTATAAACGGCGCCTATGTCCCGAGATAGCTCTCCCTGTACGTCGCCAGCAGCGCCGCGTCAGACACGTTTCTGGTGTGCAAATGGTAAATGGACTGCATTTATAGCGCTTTAAACTGACTTTATAGTGCAAAGACACAGAAAACGGCACGCAGTCAGTGTGTCGCCGGCCTAACGTCGTTGGACGCCGGTGGAGCTATGTGGTGTCCGATTCCGGACCATGGCATGTATTTTTCGTGAGGTTTCGAGACTGACCTACTTTCCATTGCAACTTGTAACAAAGAATTTCCCATCAGGGCTCAATAATGTAATAGTCTACTGGGTCTGATTCTGATATTTAAACAGACAGTGTTTCTAATGCTAAAGGTTTTTTTTTCAGTTTGGTTTTTTAATCTTTTTCATCAATCTTCTACATCCATGCACCACTTTTATTAAGCAATAGAAGCTATTTTTATGTCTTTGTCTTAATATATGGTTTTACTTAAAAAAAAGAGTTGTAAACATAACCTTATCAGAGCTAATGATAATGACCTTTATTGTTATACATTTATGTAGTCTTGATTTGGGTGTGTACAGTGGTTTTACATTTAAAAGGGTTGTAAATCTAGTAATCTAAATTTTAGCACACCATAGTCATCTTTAATCAGGTAATTTCACAACAACAAAAAATGTGGCTAGTAAAAATGCTGTGTGGCTAGTAACTTTGGAAAACCACTAGCCACAATGGCTAGTGAGCAAAAAAGTTAATGTCAAGCGCTGGTTGTGCGTGAAAATCCCAGTAGATTAGCAGTTTCTGAAATACTCAGACCAGCCCTTCTGGCACCAACAATCATGCCACGTTCAAAGTCACTCAAATCACCTTTCTTATTCTGACCGGAAATAATAGACCTTCCCGGTATCTTTGGGACACTCATTTCATCATACTACGATTTGGGACGTACTAATTCTATTTTCGAACTATTTAGGACGGATAGTAGTGAATTGGGTCTGGGCCATAGTCATTCATTGTCTGATTGATTGATTGATCCGAATTGACAGTAAAAAAAGCACCCGGATAACCTAATGTTTTGCAGCGAAGCCAAAGAATACATTCATACAGTACATTCGTATACATTGTACTTTTTTAGCGGTCGTGAAATAATGACTTATTCATATTAAGTAGCCTACCTACTCAAGAGAGTATGGGATTTCTGACGCAGCCCTTCAGTTCAGTGTGTTCATTGTCTTGTGTGTTGATTGTGTTTACAACACTGTTTCGTTGTTTTGCCTTCGTGTTCTTTCCAGTTTTGTATTTAGTTCTTTAGTTTGATTTAATCAATGTTTTACACTGCAAATAGATCATCTACGCCTTTCGACTCGTCTTCATCATCATAAATGTAACACCACGAAACATCGAAGGGGTTTGTCACTTTTTAACAAAAAAAAAAGCCTTCGCTAAGCCAGGACTTAAAAAAAATGGACTTTATCTCATTCTTTCTGTTGTTTAAATTTGTTATCAATCAAAATGTTTCTCTTTTCTAATGCAAGTCTGTAAACCAAAAGGCATACCATAAGTGGACGTTTGGACAATTCACAGGTTATTTTTGCAGATAAAATAATATGTAATTAAATAAAAACAAGCAATGAAAACACTGTTTAAATGGAAATATAAAATGAAAAGCATTTTCACCCGTGTTTTCAGGATTTTGAAAGTTTACAACATTACATAATTTGGAATTTGGAATGGAAAACATGGAATGCTATGGACTAAAGACCTAGAATATTATATATGACCCTGGACCACAAAACCAGCCATAAGGGTATTTTTTATTAAATTGAAATGTATGTATCACCTGAATCACTAAATAAGCTTTCCATTGATGTGTGGTTTGTTAGGATAGGACAATAGTTGGCCAAGATACAACTATCTGGAACAAAATCTGGAATCTGAGGGTGCAAAAAAATCGAAACATTGAGAAAATCGCCTTTAAAGTTGTCCATATAAAGTCCTCGATTTTGCTGCATTCACTCACAAAATTACATTTCTGATATATTTACGGTAGGACATTTACAAAATAACTTCATGGCACATGATCTTTATTTAATATCCTAATGATTTTTGGTATAAAAGAAAAATCTATATTTTGACCCATATAATCTATTGTTTGCTATTGCCACAAATATACCCGTGCGACTTATGACTGGATTTGTGATCCAGAGTCACATATTATTACATAATGGAGTCATTAAATATTTAGAAACACTTTAAAATTCTGAACAGTATATCCAGTTCATTGACTGCCCAGGATGTTAGCTTGTTATCTCAGGGGATCTGCTGTCCAGTTAACGGTCTAGCCAGAGAGCAGTTCTTGTGGAGTAGAGCATATAGTCAAGAATTTCAGACTCTATGGTAGAACTGCCCTTTCAGATGAATGATAGCGCAGGCTTGTTACACATGGAGCCTCACTAGAGGTTCAGAACATTGCGAAAAGCAGCAGCAAAAAAAAAAAAAAAAAAAAAATGCGGCAGTTCTTTTTTTGGAAACCCTTAAACCAGAGACTTGAGTTCAGATTCTGACAGACCGCAGGGATAGATGTTTTCGGTTGTCCGGGAGACTGCCGCTGGCACGGTGGTGACTCACCGCTTTGGTGTGAGTCCGAGTCACATCCGCCTGCCAGGTGTACGGCGTGTTTTGGCATGGGTTGCTGTGACTGTCAACACCTGATGCAGTGAGGCACAGAGTAAGTGCATCTTGGTAAAATAAGATGTCTGCATTGAAAAAAAAAAAAGATAAAGAAAAACGGATCAACTATATAATGCTGAAGCGAAAGTACAATTAGTGCAACTAGTGAAATTGCTAGTAGTGCATCTCTATAGCCAAGTTTCCATCCACTTTTTGCGCTGTTTTGTTATTGACAAAGTAAATATGCCTTAAAAGAAAAAATTGCGAAATTTGCTGTCCCCAGCCTGTTTCCTTCCAATTGGCCTTTTACTGATAAAGAGAACATATTCAGATCATTCAAAACAAAACAAAGTTATTAGTTCTGGTTTCAGAGTTCAGTAACATCAAATCGATCAAAAACATCATATTGCTGCCGATTTTTTTAGGCAGGCCTATATTTAAAGGGTAACTCAACCCCTGGTCAGAGCCTGACTCCACCCACTGGCAATATTTGAAAAATGCTGTAAAAGGGGGCGTGCATCTGAGACCCACGTCTCTCTGTAAGCAAGGGCGTGGTGAGCTGGTGCCAGCTTACGTCACAATGGGCTCTATGCACAGCAGTATTTCCGGTGAAGGGTTAAGGATGCTCAATAACTTCCGCCGATCGTAGAGTCCAATGCAATACCAAGAATTTATATTGAATTTTATACTCCATGGTTATACTAAAGAAACGTTAGTCACAAAAACAGACAAAACAGACACCCCTCGTTATGTTTATGCTTCTTTTCAAAATCATATTAAATAAACATAACTATATATAAAATTACATCTAAACATATGAACGTTTCATTTCAAAGACGAGAGGACAGTACATTTTGAAGACTCTGCCAAAATCCCGTTTTCCTCGGTTTTCCTCCGCTTTAATCTCCCCAACCGGAAACGGAAGAGCATCCTTGCGTCAAATGCGGAACTTATGCGTGCATATAGCCTATACCACAACATCCAATAGGAAAATTAAACTGCAGTAGCCACTGTTCAACCTGAAGAGGGCAGCACTCAGACGTTTTTACACCATATATTGTAGAATTAAAACACTTTATACCCAAAATGTCAAAAAATTTACTCGAATCAGGGAACAGCATTAATAAAGCCCCAGTCTTACAGATCATTAACTAAAAAAAAAATGTTTTAGGGTTTAGTTACCCTTTAACCTTTTTAAATGGTCTATTGCTTAACTGATGCTGTCTTGACATTTTTAAAATTCGTTTAGAGCTTTTTGGATTCAACATGCTTTGATTTCCTAATTTTTTGAGATAAAATTATATTATTATTATTATTATTATTATTATTATTATATATTATTAATAATAATAAAAAAAAAAAAAATATATATATATATATACCATGGTCTGTCTAAATACTCGATTCTGATTGCTGGAGGGTGTGCAATAATACTGTTAAAGTCAGTTGAATCACCGTTCTATATTAATGTAATGTTTTCATTGAAGCACACAAACATAGGCCTATGTCACCCGCACACAGAGCGGAGAAGCTTGAAGATGAGTAAATTATGGGGTCATTTTCAATTTTGGGTGAAATACAAAGTTCTGTCATGAAACTCTAGATGGCGCAGGCTGATAAGTCTTTAAATGGTAAATGGTAAATCGACTGCATTTATATAGCGCTTTCAACAGACCAATGGCCACCAAAGCGCTTTATATATTTGCCTCGCATTCACCCATTCTTACACTCATTCATACACCGACGGTGTTTAACTCATGTGGTAGTGACCACATCATTATCTACATAGATCAGCTGATTGGTTGCTGTGGCATAAGCAAAGATATGCTTGCTGCTCAAACATTCAGATACTGGCATTGTTTGCTGTCAGTAGTCTGCAGCGTGCTTTCAGAAACCCTCCTCCTTCCCCAGCTCCACCTGTATAGATCTGCTACGGGGTTTATTCTATGTTTGTTAAATGTGCAGCAGCAGTGTGTCTTACATGCTAGAGCCCTGCACGGGCCTCAAATCTAGGCCCTAGCCCGGCCCTGGCCCGAGACGCTCAGGCCCTAGCCCGGCCCGTGCCCGTTTATAAAAAAAAAAAAAAAAAAAAAAGGGATAATACACAGCCTGCCCTATGTTGCAGTCAGTAAACCAGATATGTTTCGTTTTCAAAGGCAAAGTATTTACCGGTAAGTTTATTTTCATTTCTTTATAAAGTTAATTAAGAAAAAAAAATGTTTTTTATTTTTATGACGACCAAGTAGCCGACAGCGAGTTAAACATGTTTGATCCATTGATTTATAGCCTCTCAAATCAACACTTTACTTGGCTACAATAAAATCCATAGATATAAAACAACTTAAGCATATCACACAGACAGTTAACGTTAGTTTAAACGTTTGTTTAAACGTTTTTTGTCATTTTTGAAAAGCTGAGGCAAACTGCTCTGCTGCTCAGAGCAACAGCGCTCGCAAACTAAATGAGTTTATACAATAGGCTAACAATACAGAGAACGCAATCTAAAAAAATCAACATAAATTACATTAAAAACAACCATGCAGGTTATCTTACCTCAAAAATCAAGTCTTCACTACAGAACATGGCCATTCTTATTTCCACCTTACATCCTTGTTTCCAACAGACTCATGAAAATGAAGTCAAACAAAAAACAGCCTCCAAACATGGCTAAGAACAGTCTCAGAGCATCGTGAAGAAAAAGCACAGCATCCACAGTGAAAGGTTTTAATCCAGTCGTACTTTTTCCAGCTGCGCTGAAGTCACGCTCGCTACCGGGACTCTAAACACAGAACGAGCCGGTCGCGCGAATCTCACATCGCGCCGCCGGGAAACCTGTGCGCGTGCGTGTGTGTGTGTGTGCGTGAGCGTGAGCGTGAGCAGACTGTCATGTCAGTCATATGTCAGTGTGATAGGTTATAAAACGTCTTTCTATCTTTGCGTTTAATCGTCATCTTCACATATTTATTTTAATTAATGTCTAAAATATGCTATAAAAAAGATAAGCCTAAAACCCGGCCCGGCCCGGCCCGCGTGTGAACTATGACGTGAAAATTGGCCCGAAGCCCGGCCCTAGGAGCGTAAATAAGTCGGGGCCCGTCGGGCTCGGGCTGAAATGCAGGCCTCTTACATGCTCAAAGCAATGTCTGTAATTGTATTGGCTGTAGCAAGTTTCTGTACTTCATCTGCAGCAGCATAACAGATCTATTCCTCCCAGACCAAATACGTAACATTGCCATGCCAATCTCTCCGAGAGTTGTCATGACAGAACTATTTTTAAGGGTGCATGACATATATAATATGTGAATAAATAGAGAGGAAAGATTATTTTGAAAACATAATTATATTTATGAATTAATAATCTGAAAGAAAAATGCCTGAAAAAAAAATATATTAAAAAAATGTATTTGAAAGTAACGGTTACGATGCAAATTAGCTACTTTTTACTTGATGTTTTCACAATATGATATGTTTACAGTCATTAACTTTTTTTAAATAGATAAAAAATTTGAATAAATGAATAAATATAGTGCACTTCTAAGAACTTGCCGTACGTTTTAAACTAGATATTTTTAAGTAATTAGAAAAGATTTTTTCCTTTATATTACTGGCCCTTTGAATAAACAGCTCCAATAAACTGTTTCCTAGCTGTAATTATTAGCCATAATATCAACTGGCGCGTGAGTAGCATGTAGAGATGAAGGGCATAGGGGGAATGGTGTGAGAAAGAGAAATCTGGAAATCTGAAATTTAAGGAGGGAGAGAGGATGACAGCAGGTGTGTTGAGAGAACCCGAGGCATAGTTCCATGAGTTTCCCTCTGTGGCTCGCAGCACATGTGTCCATAGGCTGATCGCAGGGTGTGTTTGGCATGTGCGTCTCTGTTTGTCAGTTAAGGGAGTATTATGTAAGATTCGGCACCAGTGCAGGGCACTCTATGAAGTGACTAATGCAGCCTAGAGGGATGACAAAATATGAAAAAATCAAAATGCAAACATGCAGAGGCATAACAGCCCATGGTGAGGAAGTGACATCATAGAGCCCATTTCAAATGCCATGGTCATTGCTCCTGTTAGATCTTTCCCTCTCATTTTTCATCATTGCTTATACCTGTTGGTCATGTTTTTTTGTTTTTGTTTTTTTGTTAGTTTGTTAATTAGTCTTGCTTTTATATATGAAAATGTATCTCAGTGTTCTTTTAGTATCATTGATATACTATTATTAAATTGGTTATACTTTACAATAAGGTCTCCTTTGTTAACATAATGCAATGACTAATGTGAACTAACAATGAACAATATATTCTTACAGCATTTCATACCCTTTAAATGTTCATACACTCTAAAAAATGCTGGGTTGTTTTAACCCAAATGTGGGTCAAATATGGACGAACCCAACCATTGGGTTAAAAAAAATAATTTAACAAATTAACCCAATGGCTGGGTTTGTCCATATTTGACCCAAATTTGGGTTGAAAGAACCCAGCATTTTTTAAAGTGTATTCATGTTAGTTCACGGTACATTAACTAATGTTAACAGATACAACTTTTTATCTTAATAATGTTTTCTTTACTTTTAGTACTGAAATACAATAGCTGACATTACATATTTTAAGTGTGATGCTTATTAATACATTTATGCAAAATGATTTGATATTTATACTGAAAACAGCTATTGCTTCATGCTTTACGATTTTGTACATATGTTGCACATAATGTTGCGCCAAATGCAAGTAAGAGATCACAGAATTTATATGACAGTGACTTTACTTAAAGCGTTCATTACTTCTCTGCAAATAATATATTTCACTTATCTTGTGATGAGGCAGTGTAGGTTCAAATAAAGCAGTCCCCTCATATTCTCCATTAATTAAAATAAGAGGATTTTTAACTCATGAAATTGGGTATATAGAGAAATTTGGGGAGGGGAGGTTTTGCTTCCCGTGACATCCAGAAATTCTTCAGAGAAAACAGTTTTTTAGAGCTGCAAAGATTAAAATGTATAGTGGATGTGTATAAGTGATTCTATTCCCAGTGGAGAATGAGCTGCTGTAGTGAGGATGTGGAGTCATGAAGAATTCATATTAATTCAATAATAGAGATGGGAATAACAAGGATGGGAATTTGGTTTTGCGTATGATCTCGATTCCACTTAATAATTCTGCCTCCTTAAAAGATTTCTTTGTAGTACTTTTGAAAAAATAAATAAATCTGGAAGCCCCCCTCAAACTAGCTCCAATAATTGATAATTGGTCCTGTATATGTAATGTTCTGAACAATTCAAGGAATACATTATTCATTAGGTTGATACAAACCAAAAAAAATTTTTTTAACAAGGATCTGGTCATAAAAATCATTCGCTTGCAATTCAAATATCATGTTTGTTGTTGCATAAAATGTTTTCTTTAGTCCTTTCCAGTTTTTGAGTATGTACTAAAAAGTCTTGATTCAGTATACAGTCATTGAAAAATTGTTAACATAACTTAAACTAAAACTGGGTACTTTACTCAGAAATTTGTATTAAATCTATTTGAAACTGATTTCAATAAACCTCCATAAAAATATACATGTCAAAGTAATTCAACAAATCTCTTGCAGATAAAGAGAACTATCTGAAAATAGTTGCTGCATGAAAGACAAGACTAGTCACATCAACGGTATTTGTACATTGCCTTTTGTGTAAAACAATCCCTTTCCTGTGCAAATGATACCCAGTTTAATTAAATCTTCCTTGACATCAAAATTAATAATGTTGTCCCAATTCAAATGGATTCAACTAAACTTTTTATATTAAAATAAATTTACGGTTTATAATTTAGCTACATCAGTTCTTTTTTAACAAAGTAAATCGAGCAAGGACCAAAAAGATTGAAAATATTTATTTAATGATTAATTAAAACGTTTATTTTGTGCAGTGCATTGCAACTTGATCAATGTATTTATGTATGTTATGCAGACATTCATGAAGCCTAATGTTTTAATGTTCTTAATCTTCTTAATCTAAACGTTCTTAATTATTTTAAAGAATAAGAAACTATTTTGATTGCAAGACCTTGTCAGATATTTATATTACATTCTTGGACACATTCTTCAGAGAGAAAATGTTATTATTTTACTAAATCAAGAAAAAAAATGCATGATATAATCTTTATCAAACATGATATGGACGGATAGATGTAATAAAGGAATATTATGAGGTGCTCTGTTTTTCTTACCAATGTGACTGGTCTTCGTAAATTACGAGCGAGAGGAATTCTATTAAAACTGGCAAAAGTGTTTTATGCTCATGGTGAAGTCTATCACTGTTTATGCTTTGATGAAATCCCATCTTGTTTCAAATTACATATTGAAGACTTGGCGTGTTTCAGCATGTAAGGATTCTTCAGAGGCTTACTCTCACCATTTAATACAAAATTAAAAGAAACAATAAAACAAATGTATACCCTAAAATGTTTGAGCACCTGCCTGGTTTGTCCACTTGTGCACTTTTAATGTACTTACAATTGACTTTCCCAAGAATGTACTGAGTAATATAAAGTAACTACATTGACTTAACATGGGTTCAAAGTTAGTAACTTCAAAATAGAGTTGTGTTTTTTGTAATCTGAAAGTGAAAATCTTTAACCGTAGCTCATATACACATTCACAAAACAAATCCTAAATTATTCCCCAGATGCAGGGATCAGACTCAAGCATTCGTTTAGTCTATCACGTGCGTCTTAGTCCGTTTTCCCCTCCTGTTTTTCCACAATGGCCATTCCAGGCTCTGGCAATACATGATGCATTATGCTGTGACTGATTGTATTTCATGATCCTTTGAATGCATCCACCCACATTGTCTTCAGACCAGCAATTATTTATAATTGCGATCCCTCTTCAATCAGATCGTATTATTGCATGCACTTTGATTTCTTATTTAAATCATCAATATCATGCATATGCCTGATGTGCCCTGCATGGCGTTTTTTACAAAACATGAATAATTGAATATCAAAGGCATTCAAAGAGCAAATGACAATGTTCTCTTTGGTAAAGTAATGTATCAAGAGTTAAATATATAATGATAAGTAAAAGATGTAATCTACTTTTACACTTGGGGACATCCAGCTCCACATGCAGACAGATTCACTGAGATTAAGCACTGACAACTCCTGTGCTAGAAACTTAGGCCTAAATATCTAACATCAGATGACATATTAGCTTATTTACAATTGTTAAGAAATACAGCGCAGAAATACAGAGTAGTTTGAAGTTAAAATTTTTATTACACTTTAAATAATTGTCACAGTACACAGCCTATGAATTATTAAAGGGGTGGTTGATTGCGATTACACTTTTTTCATTTTAAATAGTGTAATGTTGCTGTTGGTACATGAATAGTATCTGCAAAGTTGCAGCGCTGAAAGTTCAATGTAAGCAGAGATATCATCTTTTAAAAATCAGGAAGTTTAATGCCTACAAAAACGACTCGATTGGGACTACAATGGGTTTTAGACGTCACTAACCCATACATTTACATCAACCCTCCCTCCGGAATACGCAAAAAAGGGCATGGCCATATTTCTGCGGCTCGTCGAGTGTGTTATGTTCACCCAGCTGCCAGGTCTTCTGTGTTCGGGCTTCCCACGGACGTTGTAGTTCGTCGACAATGGATACAATTTATGTTTGATTATGTTCCTGAAAATTACAATCGTAATTTAGCTTTCTGTGCTGCGCATTTTACGGAAGACAGCTTCCAGAATCTCCACGAATTCAATGCCGGATTCAACAAGAAACTGTTACTAAAACATGAAGCAGTTCCAACTTTAAAACCAGAGGCCGCAGTTGTTGGGCCACAACCTGTAAGTGGGCTAAGACTTAATCATTTTAAATGTATTTGCATGTATAATTTCAGACGAAATGTTTTAGTTTTACCAAATGCATGCACACACTTAGTTATGCTATTTCGTGTCTACGACAAACGCTTACAAACATTTTGGACCTGAACTTGTATACTAATGTTGTAAATGAATTTTTCATGTATATATACTTTATGACGTTATTTTTCAATTTGAACAGGAACGTAAACCAATGCCAACGCTGTTTGTGTATATATCCAGTCAGTTCGATGCTATTTTGTGTAAGACAAATGTGTATAAAGTTAAAAAAATATAGGCAAATTACCATTCAGAAACGTTTTGTAAGAGCCGTGTGTGGGGAGGTTCTGCTTGACTCTTCATCGCCGCTTTCTGGGTCTGATTCTGGCTCAAACTGATACTGCAGTATCGACACCATTATTTACATTTGACAGGAACACACATGCAACATTCACCCGTAAAGGTAATGGTCGTGAATTTTCTGGACAACGTGCACTACACAGTAGCCAATCACAAAACACCGGCCCAAACTAACCAATCTGAGCCCATTGCCTGTTTCTGAGGGAGTGGTTTCATAGAATCAGGATGTAAACCGGTCGTTCAAATGACAGAGGAAAAAGCGGCTTACAATAAAGGTGAAATTTATGAAAAATAACTTTAAAAAAAATAAATAAATAAACTTAGACTTAGACTTTTTAAAAAAGAAAAACCACGAATACATGTTAAATTGCACCCCATAAACACAATCATGCAAAGAAAAAAAGCAGTAAACCACCCCTTTAATAAAAATCATTGTTTTTGGGGAGTCACACATTTTGAACTTAAAGGAGAATTCCGGTATTTAGCACTTTGAGTCTATTTTCTAGTAGTTGTTTTTTTGGATGAACTAGAGTGGTGGACGCAGAAATGTTGACGATGGGTCCTGTCTCGACTTTTTGACTCTTTTAGAATCGCCTCTGAGCGCTTCAGAGTGGCTGTCTATGGGCATGCACAAACATGTCCTTAAAACAACCCTTAATACACAAAGAGTAATACACAGGAGATAACCAGGAGTACACATTGAAGGGGATCTATTATAACCCTTTTCATAAGATGTAATATAAGTCTCTGGTTTCCCCAGTCTGTGAAATTTCAGCTCAAAATACCCCACAGATCATTTATTACACCTCAGCTATGGCTGGTGAGGCCGGTGCGGGACAGACAGACTCTCGCAGTGGATGCATGTATAATTGTGGTGATGTCTTTGGAGGCTCATCTTTTCTATCAGGCTCTCTTTTCCTCCACTGAGATCAGGATCTGCTCTTGCCCCAATCTAAGCTGTATCTGAAGGACACTACGCCACCTGTTACTTTTAGCTGCAATGTCTTCTTAGTACTCTGTATTGATGTCCAGAGATTTCAAATCACGCTTACAGACATCTTTTTATTGCAGCTGGGGACGGCTAACAAATCTCTTGCCAGAGGCTACTTTGCCATACAGGATATCCTATGGGATACAGCCATCTTCCATCCTGCACACATGAACAAGTCAGTGCATCCTGCATTATCTGAGCAATGTGTACATGGTGGGGAGACCAGCAAAGACCCAAGTGTTGGGTACTTTGTCGCCAGAGCCGATCCTGACCTCACTGGGGCCCTAAGCAAAATCCTATTAAGAGGCCCTCCTACCTGACCCACTAGCCCTGTAAACCATTTGCCATTGCTACACAGTCACACCTGACACCCCAGTGCTCCCACTACAATTCTCCCTCCTGTAACTAGTACTAATGAAAATGTATTTAATTACTGATATCAGAAATAGATATTGTTGCTAGAAAAAGTACATTCTTAATATCAAGAATTCACATTTTAAATAGTACAAATTTAATTATTGATATCAAAAATGCATCATGTGAATGAATAAAAGCTAAAATGCCTTGCCATAGCATGTCACTGTGTTTTAAATGATAAAAGCAATACTTGATACTTGATGGTTATTATTTACTGAGAGATGTGCATCCATATTGACCAGTATGTCCAGCCAATCAACATTTTAAAGGCAATATAGCCTATAAATCAATAGTCAATGTCAATACATTGCTTTCCATCTTGCTTTATTGCAGAGTAACTAAAGTGACTTAGTGACTAAGGAGACTAGATAATCATTGTCTTGTTTTAAAAGTATGTGACTATAATGGGGCTATAATGAGGAGTGTCATCACGCCCATATTGTACTGGTCCCCACTGATGTTTTGCTGGAAAGTGTGCGTTTCATTTCGTGCATGCGCATATGAACGCATGTGAATGCGCGGCGCATTTATCTTTTCCCAGCTGCAGTTTATAAAAAAACACTGTTGCCCGTTGTCGTTTATCAAATGTAATAAATAGTTGTATTTTAATCTCACTTTTTTTTGCCAGAAACAAAGTGGCCGGCATTAGCAAGCAAGACATAAAAAAAAGATGCACTGCTGCTAGGTTAGACAGACAGACAGACTAGAAAGAGATGCACATCAACTTAACTTTACTGTTCTTTGCTGACATCAAACTTGGAAAGGAGAGAATGCAGGTCTCCTGATTGCTGTTCCCGCAATTCACTCTCATGGTGTTTTTTTTCTCTCTATTCATGACCAGAAGGATAGTTTCGCTTAATTTTCTCATGTTGTTAACTTTGATTGACGCGCTTTGACATGAGGGGGAGACGGGGCCTGGAGTAATTTGCGGGGCCCAATAGAGCTGATCGGCTCTGTTTGTCGCTCCCACTTTATGCTAAGTATGCGACGAAGGCAGCGCAAGTGAAAGCCTTCATTCTTGGTTGGTAAATGTTGTCCATCTTTCGCTACCATACAGTAACAATGCAGGCGTTACAAACTGCCATTTTGGTAGAAGTTGACAGCTTAGTATTCCCCCAGACATGAATAAGTCGGCCATGGGTTGTTGCAACCTTGCCAATGTGCTTGTTGATCTCAGCTTAAAGAGATTGTCGTTGATGGTGGACCAAAGGTATGTAAACTGGTCGACAACATCAAGTACGTGGTTGTCGATGGTAATGACAGGAGGAGCATCCATGTCTTGGCTTAGCACTTTAGTCATTACACTTGCAGATCTAAGGGGGGGGGGGGGGGGCAGTTTTACTCTCAGTTGGACCTAAAGCTCTTTTGATGCCCTCATACATTCCTCTGATGTTGCCTCTAGCTGCTGTGGTCTGGATGTGAGGACTCCATTTTCTCTGTGCGTCTCAGCACTCTTATCTTGAGGTGAAGTATTTTTCCCTGAACTTGCCCATGTCAGCTAGGTGTGTTTCTTGCAATGCGGCTATGTCAACCTGCAATCTCAGGAGCTCAGTGTTGATGATAGCTGTCTTTCTCACATCACTAAATCTTGGAGATTTTCTGATAGTCCTGTTGTCATTGTACATACATTCCAACATCCGAGTTTGAGAGCTGGACTTTTTTGTCTAATGTCTTGATTCTTGCCTGGTGTGAATCATACAGTCTGCTTGTCTTTGTTTTCCTAATCACCAAGCACCCACTGAGGCGGGACAGCACCTATTTGGCTGGGGGCTGCCCAGCTTAGGCAGGCGGTAGCTGTCCAATGAGAAACGAGGATCTCTCCCACCATTGGAAGCAACCCCTGGCGCTATGCTCTATGCCAATTGAGCTGTAGCTTTTAACCGGTAGACTGCTGCTTCCCGTGTTGTGTCGATGCCACAAGACAAAGCCGAAGTGACCTCTCCAGGGCAAGGTGATATAAAAGGAGGTAAAGCTGTTGCCCATGCAGCAAGTCGTCCCTTATTTTTACTCGTCCCCCTAACCCTATGTTTGTGTATGTCCCTTTAAATGCAAATGAGACACCTCTCGCGGCCCCCTTTCCAGAAGAGGGTCGAACTTTAACAGCTTCTGCTTCAGATACTCAACAACAACAAAACTGGAGAATCTCATGCAGCCAAAATGTCAGAAATTGTCAGTAGCGGTGTTCAGCCTTACATTGTTTGAACCAGAGATGAACTCTGATGGAGAGACTCAGGAAGGAGTTACAATTTTTAGAAATTAAGGCAAGGCAAGGCAAGTTTATTTATATAGCACATTACATACACAATGGCAATTCAAAGTGCTTTACATAGAAAGGATTAAAAATAATCACACTATGAAAGAGCTTTGCATAGAAAAAAAACTAAATAAAAGCAAGGAAAATTAAAACAGTTATAAAGGAATTAAAAGAGAATTAGAGTGAAATGGATTAAAGTAGTAATAAGATGATACAAAGAATAAACTTCTCATCCGGCAAAAAACCGGTGTATCTCATTTTGCATATAGATTTACTCTGACACTGTGTATGTGGTGTTTATTCGGCGCGCCTAAGAATTCCATTTGACGTCTCAGTTAAATTAAGTTTAATCAAATTAAGTTAAATTAAATCAAATCAAGTCTCAGTTAAATTAAATGTAATCAAATTAAGTTGATTAAACTCATCTACTAGTATGTACTTTCATCATGTTAACCTTTTGTGCTTATCCAGTGTTGAACTGACCCTCGTTTGTGAAGCAGTCCAGTGTAAAATGATTCGTGCAAATATATAACACTTTACCGACTTCTTCTGCACATTTCCTTAATAAATGAAATTCAACCAGTGTCTTCAGTGGCTCAGATGCTGGGAGTCTATGGAGACTCGTATGTTCATTGGTACATCCAATAACAGAACATTTATAATGTTTTTTTTTTTTTGGCACAGACATTGTATATCTCCAGCTGCTACAGCGAGGAAACAGAAATGGCGGACTGCTGCGGCTCACTCAGGTCGGTATCTATGCTAATAGGGCAGATCGTCACCAGTCACAGGCGGGGCTTCCCCATACTAAGAGTAGAGGGAAGAAGCTGAAACTGAAACTGCTGACTTACGATTTCAGGGTGGCACTCACTTCATGACAGCTCCGTAAAAAAAAAAAAAAAAAACTTCATCAGAACATTTCTTTAGTAATTGTTACTTTAATAGAACAACAGATTTTCGTCCTAGAAACTATCGGAATTTAAAAAGGAGGACAATGTAGCAATTTCAGAGGATGAAGTTACGATGGATGATCATGCTGCAAAATGAACAAGCCTGGAGTTATGCTTACACTTTATCAGACACAATGGTCAAGATGAAGCAAGATTTGGGACAGCTGAAACTGACAGTGGAGCATCTCACAGATAAATGCACAGACTTCAAAAGCCACAGCAGAAGACAAAATATTTGCATTCTGAACATTAAAGATCGGACTGTATCCAGGGTGAAACCTAGAGAATTTGTTGCGCAACTCCTGGCAGAGGCCCTATCACTAGATAACCCCCTGCACATGTTATGTTTTGTTTGAGGGAATGGGGTGATCGTGTTCGCTAGCCATTTGCTCTCATGTCTATTGTATAACCCCGCCCTTCTTGTTATCTGATTATTGATATATTGATTATTTATTTGCCCCACCTATCCTCCCTCATTGGCTGCTTTGTTTGCTCTCCCTATTTAGTGTCTTTGTGTTTGCAGTCCTGTGTGAGTTTGTCATCTAAAGTACCCTCATGTGTCCTTTTCCTGCCAAGTCTTGCTGCCTGTCTTGTTTTCTTGAGTTTGTTTGTTTTTGTTTTATTATTATTATTATTAATACAAAGCCCATTGCTCTGGATTTGAGTCCTCGCCTCATCCCTCAACCCAACCCTGACAGTATCATCCTGTATGTGATGAACCGCCATGGGACTTCATTCTGCACTTGCATTGTGCAGAATGTATCTCATGAACACTTGCATGTTCATGAGAAAGAAGAAAAAAATGCAAAAGGTGGCCAGGATGCAACAGAATATCTTTAAAGGCCAAAGAAATCCGGACTGCCCAACTGCTGTGGTAAAGCGACATGCACTTTTCCCCTTAAACTCCTTCTTACGAAGATTTAGCATAAGTTCTGCCTGGAAGACTTAATTACCACGTCACTTATTACCTTCACATCTATCCAGTCATGTCCTTATACTCGCTGTATAAAAGATCAGTACTAACATGTTTGAGTTCGCTGTATAAAAGATCGGTACTTACACATGTTTTAGTTCGCAGATGCTGACGCAACAACTACCTTCATCCTCCCCATCCTGTCCATACCTCTCGGGGGGTCGGCTGCACCCCTGCCTTTGTCTTCAGGCAGGAAATGCAGATCCGCTACCCTCGGACCTATGTCCACAGATGGCTTTTCACATGGGGGTATCAGGTTTCAAGAACGATCCTATAAAGGCCAGTTCCTTCTTTGGTCTCTGAGACTCACAATGAGAGAAACAACACACACTGCCAGCCAGCGCAAGTCAGTATTCAGAATGTTTTTGGTAAATCTTTATAACATCACCCTTTCGTACGTTGATGAAAAGTGTACTTAACTTCTCTCCTTGATAACAGCATAGATCTTCAGTGATGCCCTTAATCACTCTGTTCTCTCAGTTCCATATGTCAGTCACTCAGTCACCCGTCTTCAATGTGTAAACATCCCCACACTTGTATTCGCTGCGGTTGCCGCTTGCTGCTGTCCGCTGACAAGAACACCAAGGGGAACCCAACGTGAAAACCCAAGCACCAAGAACCAACAACCTATGTCTTCAAACTTCTCCTTATATATGCCTCTTCCCGCATGTGCTCACCGATAACGGCCTCATTGGTGTCCACAGCTGGCGCTCGTCAACGCTGGCGGCCATGACATGTCACCGGAACCGGCCCGGTGTTACACCGGAAGTCGCTCCCCCGTGCAATATATTCCGGTTTTAAGATTCCTATTTGTCTCACCCGGTGACACCTACGCCAAATAACTTTATAAATAATGCTTGCTGGGCTGTCAATAAATTAATGCTTTATTTCATCATTCTATCTCCCGAGTCTTTCTAGTAGAACTGTGTTTTGATGTGAGTTTGGGAAGTTGAACGTTTTATACTATTTTTAACGTGTTTGTTTATTTGATTGTTTTTATTATATTACTCTGTTAGTTTATTTAATTCACCTTTTTTGTCTAAGTCTGTATCTGTCACGGTGTGGTGGGGCAGAAGAAGATGAGGGAGAATTAAAGTGTCCAATACAAACTTTAACTATAATATAACTATTACAAATACAAAGATAATGGGCAAAAGGTACACACACTAAACACAATGTAGACTGGACAAGGACTAGATGAACAGAGGGAACTTAAATACTAACACAGATGACAATGATTGATTGAAGGACTGTGTTACAAATGATGATTATTACTAGACACCGGTACAACAACTGAAGACTAACAAGGAGCGGGAAAATTGAACAAGGAAGACATGTGACTGAAGAAAACAAGAAAAACAACAGGACAGATGAACATAACTGTGACAGTATCACATTCTAGTTAGTTAGTCAGATGACGGGATTAGTGCAACAATAACTCAAATTAACATAAAAGGTCTCATTAAACTATCCTGTTAAGAGAAGTAAAATGTAATCACATCCTAAACATCTCTTTTCAGATATAATTTTCTTGCAAGAAATGCATCTCAAAGTGAACTCCAAAGACAAATTAAAAGACAGATGAACAGTATAGGGCAGATCTATCAATCTAATTTTCCTATTTTAGTACGGAAATGGGTACAATTTAAACAAAACGCCTGAGAACTGATGGAGAAGGCCATTATTTTATTCTATCTGGTGAGATATGGTCTACCCATTATGTTGATAAATGTATACGGTCCAAATTATGACGCCCCAGATTTTTTTAGCAAGTTCTTTTCTCTTATTCCCAATATGCCTCTAACAAATACATTTTTCTTTGCTTTTCAAAATAAATTTGAACCCTCTATTGACTAAGTTACAAACCAGTATAAACTATTGGAGTCCTGATCTCTTTGATTAAAAGAATAAATGTGATACAAATTATATTTCTACCCCAAAAATTATATTTATTTTGGAATAACCCAACATTACTGCTCAAATCCTTCTTTAAACACCTAGACTTGATTATTCTCTCCTTTCTATGGATCTATAATAGTCATGGAATCAAAAAAAAAAAACACATCTTTGTACACCCAAACATTGTCACGATTGTCATATTTTCAATGTGTTTAGTTCTGTTTTGAGATCTTGTTTCCCCCGTCTTTTGTGACTTTTGGTTCAGTCCTGTTAGTTTTCCCGCCATGTCTGATTAGAAATTCCCTGCACCTGTTTTCTGTTAATCATCCCATTAGTCCCTGTTCATTTAAGCCCTGTGTTTTCCCTCAGTGTTGGTTGGTCGTCGTCCTCGTATGGTTGTGTGTCTTCTGATTTCCTGGAGTTTTGTTTCTGTTTAAGTTTGGAAAGTTTTCATTTTGTTATTAAAACATTTATATGGAAATTCCGTGTCCTCGTCTTCAGCACCTGCACAAACCCTGACAGAACGATCGACCAGAACAAAAAATGGAGAGCTGGAAGCAGGCCTTCGCAGGAACCCGGAGGGCCATATTTCGTGGGACCCGTGGAGGTCGTAGTAGGGGATGTGACCGAGTTCTGGTGGTCCCGAGTCCAGTATGGCCTGAGCCCATTGCATGCACGCCAGAGCCTGACCCGTTTGACGACCTTCCAGAGCTTCTTCCCCCAGAGCCTTCACAGCTGGTCCAGTCCAGCCCAATCAAGCCTTCACCGCTGGTCCCGTCCAGCCCCGAGTTTCCTGATATGCTGGTCCCGTCCAGCCCCGAGTTTCCTGATATGCTGGTCCCGTCCAGCCCTGAGTTTCCTGATATGCTGGTCCCGTCCAGCCCCGAGTTTCCTGATATGCTGGTCCAATCCAGCACGGAGCCCGTTGACCCAGAGCCAGAGCCAGAGCTCGTTGACCCAGCGCCAGAGCCAGAGCCAGAGCCCGTTGACCCAGAGCCAGAGCCAGAGCCCGTTGACCCAGCGCCAGAGCCAGAGCCCGTTGACCCAGCGCCAGAGCCAGAGCCCGTTGACCCAGCGCCAGAGCCAGAGCCCGTTGACCCAGCGCCAGAGCCAGAGCCCGTTGACCCAGCGCCAGAGCCAGAGCCCGTTGACCCAGCGCCAGAGCCAGAGCCCGTTGACCCAGCGCCAGAGCCAGAGCCCGTTGACCCAGAGCCAGAGCCCGTTGACCCAGCGCCAGAGCCAGAGCCCGCTGACCCAGCGCCAGAGCCCGAGCCCGCTGACCCAGCGCCAGAGCCCGAGCCCGTTGACCCAGCGCCAGAGCCCGAGCCCGTTGACCCAGCGCCAGAGCCAGAGCCCGTTGACCCAGCGCCAGAGCCAGAGCCCGTTGACCCAGCGCCAGAGCCAGAGCCCGTTGACCCAGCGCCAGAGCCAGAGCCCGTTGACCCAGAGCCAGAGCCAGAGCCCGTTGACCCAGACCCAGAACCCGTTGACCCAGACCCAGAGCCCGTTGACCCAGAACCCGTTGACCCAGCGCCCGTTGATGTCAAGTCAGTTCCCGATCATGAGCCTGTCCTCCCCAAGAAAATTTTGGGGGGGCGCCATACGCCTTCGCCGTGGCCGGCCAAAGATCCACGGAGGCCCGAAAAGATAACACCGCCATGGCCACCTGAAGGGTCTGCACCGCCATGGCCACCTGAAGGGTCTGCACCGCCATGGCCACCTGAAGGGTCTGCACCGCCATGGCCACCTGAAGGGTCTGCACCGCCATGGCCACCTGAAGGGTCTGCACCACCACGGCCACCTGAAGGGTCTTCACCGCCGTGGCCACCTGAAGAGCCAGCACCGCCTTGGACGCCCGAGGGTCCCACAGCTCCGCCTTGGCCACGCCCACAGCCTGCTCCGCCTTGGCCACGCCCACAGCCTGCTCCGCCTTGGCCACGCCCACAGCCTGCTCCGCCTTGGTCACGCACACAGCCTGCACCGTCGTGGCCACGCCCACAGCCTGCACCGCCGTGGCCACGCCCACAGCCTGCTCCGCCCTGGAGGCTTCCTGGACCTACACCATGCCCTCGTCAGCCTCCAGGGCGCCCACCCTCCCACCCCTTTGGATGTTGTACGGCGCGAGGTCGCGCCTTCGGAGAGGGGGGGGTACTGTCACGATTGTCATATTTTCAATGTGTTTAGTTCTGTTTTGAGATCTTGTTTCCCCCGTCTTTTGTGACTTTTGGTTCAGTCCTGTTAGTTTTCCCGCCATGTCTGATTAGAAATTCCCTGCACCTGTTTTCTGTTAATCATCCCATTAGTCCCTGTTCATTTAAGCCCTGTGTTTTCCCTCAGTGTTGGTTGGTCGTCGTCCTCGTATGGTTGTGTGTCTTCTGATTTCCTGGAGTTTTGTTTCTGTTTAAGTTTGGAAAGTTTTCATTTTGTTATTAAAACATTTATATGGAAATTCCGTGTCCTCGTCTTCAGCACCTGCACAAACCCTGACAAACATGAGGGGGGTTTGGCCCTTGTGGATTTTCATCTCTACTACTGGGTCACTCATTTAAATGCCACTCACTATGGCTAGAAGAGTCGGCTAATGTCCCAGATTGGCTTCAGACAGAACAGGACCATTGCCATCCTTATGATCTTGAAGTGGTGATACTTTCTCCGGTAGTACTAGATCAAACGGCAGTTAGTAGTACTGTCACAAAGAGTCTGCTACATGTTTGGAGACAGATAAAGAAATACCTCAATATAAAGCCACTCTCCCTCTTTATTTCCAATCGCAAACAATCCATCGTTCCCACTTTCAAGACTGGACAGGGCCTTCACTCAGTGAAAGGAGTTGGGCCTATGTAAGGTGAAGGATCTTTACCTTGATTGGGGCTTTAGCTTCCTTTATGCAACTGCAACAAAAATACAAGCTTCCAAAAATACTGACAAATTCTTACAAACAAGGAATCAATCCCTCCCTTAGTCATTGATGATTGTCTCACACAGTTTAGGGGAAACAGAAATCAATTATCTTTCATTTATAGGTTACAAGCAGCTACTTCCTCTTCTACTAACTTGATCGGAGAGGAATGGGAGCAAGGAATGGGTAAACAGTGGTTTGGATGATATTTTTAAACAAACTGTCAATACTAGATTATGTCTTTTTCAGTTTAAAGTAATACAGAAAATAAATTTCTCAAAAAAAATTAATTACATATTTACAATTTAAAACATAAAAAATGTAAAACATGAAATACCATTTTTCCCAATGTCTCGCCTCTTTGTGATAAATGCAAATCATAGGATGCGGATTTAGCAATAGTTTTATTTTTGCTCTAAAATACAGGGATTCTGGTTTGAAGTTTTTAAGGTAGTTTCAGATGTCCTTAATGTGAATATGAAAGCGGAGTTAGTGCTCATTTTACTAGGACATTATGATTCTACATATATTTTTAACAAAGCTCAACACAAATTCCTCACATAAAGGTTGATAACAGCCAAGAAGCTGTTATTGCTGTTCTGGGAAAAAGACTGTTAAACCATGGCTTGATGAACTGATGTCTGCCCTACATTTAGAACGAACTAGATGCCTTTGAAAGTCAGCGTTGGACATTTCGACAAGATGGGACCCATTCATCTGTTTCCTTTGTGGCATTTCTATTCCTTAATGCATTGCATCATAACTGAAGTGTTGTATTAATGTGATCGTATCATTGTCTTGGAGAGAATAAGAGAATTTTTTCAATTTTGTTAAACAATTATAATTCATAATTATTCCAAACTTTTGACTGGTATGGCAATATAAGAAAATAGTAACACGGTAATACATTACGTTTTGTTTTATTTTTATTTGTTTATTTACTTCCCCAGCCTATATATTATTAACAGGCTGGGGAAGGGGTGCTGGTTAAAATGTTTTACTCATTTTATGTATATAAGAAAATTAATCGTGGAATCTTGTAATTATTGTCGTTTTAAAAAAAATAAATTAAAAAATAACAGTATAATGATGCACTTTATTTTACACTATGCTAAAAACAATTCTTTTAAAATGTAATATTACACAATATTAGTTTTTACTGTATTTTTGATTAAATTGATGCAGTCTTGTAGAGAATAAGAGAATTCTTTAATTTTTGTAAAAAAAAAATAATAATTCATAATTATTCCAAACTTCTGACTGGTATGGCAATATAAAAAAATAGTAACACGGTAATACATTACATTTTGTTTTATTTTTATTTGTTTATTTTGTGTGTGTGTGTGTGTGTGTGTGTGTGTGTGTGTGTGTGTGTGTGTGTGTGTGTGTGTGTGTGTGTGTGTGTGTGTGTGTGTGTGTGTGTGTGTGTGTGTGTGTGTGTGTGTGTGTGCGTACAACAAGTCAGAGGCAATGAAAAATCACTGGATTTTTTGTTTGTATTGCATCACCCACATATATACATGCACTTTAGGAGTTCTGTATCCATTAATAGTTGTGAATATAACTTAAGCGCAAAATTGTAATATCGCTTAGAACATTTCCAAATAAAGCACCGTTTTCATCCAGTGAAGATAACTTCCTGATAAACGGAGAATAAATATATCTTTGAAAAATGGAAGTTGATGCAGTAGGAGAAGCCACTATATATAATCATTTGTGTATACTCAGTACGGGTAAACGAAACCCAATAAAGTTATCTTGCTTTCCGAGGTAGAAGCCTAGTGTTTGGGAACGCAGTCTTGTAAGACAGTTCTGGGAGGTAATTATACTGAACCCCTGTGACGACAGACTTTGCGCAGGCATTTCAGAACAACCAAAAACAGAATTTTAGATACCGTGCAACGAGATCAGTCCGCATGTGCCGTCCTATCACAAAGTCACATGTCTTTATTGATGCAGATCAAAGAATTTATTGGGTAAATGTGTTTCCATCTTAGTTTTTGCACATGTTTTCTTATCAGATAAACAAAAATCTGAAGTTTTTTATGCATTTAACATATTTTTAGAATGTATGCACATTTGGCATTTCCATCCAGTATTTTTTATGCAATATCCGAAAAATGCGCACAAAAATAGATGGATGGAAACATAGCTAATGAGAATATAAGGAGCTCAAGGGAGACAAAAGAGATGCTGCCTCTCTCTCTTTATCCAATGGTGTTACAGCTAGACAGTTACTTGAGAGTAAGATGAGTGATTACTTAATCTCATATTTCAATTCTCTCTCTCTTTTTTTGTTCCTCTGAGAGAAAGCCACTGCTCCATCTTTTTGTTTCTGTGTAAGGTAACAAAACAATCTATCTAAGGCTTGCAGGGCTGGTTGTAGAGATAATTTGTGGTTAGAGAGCACTGTCAATCACAGGACCAGGAAAACCATCAGCATGTTGTGGAATGGATTCTCTTATCAAAGGAGGCAACTGGTATGAACGTCACTTTGGTTTGTTTCCTGGAAATGTAATCTTATGGCTGACACCTGAAGGTAAACACTTCAATTATTCATTAAAATAACCTGACATTCATTTAGGTTGGCTGTTTTAAATGTGGGTCTTGTACATGTAAGTGATAAATGTGCAATTATTTCAGGTAATTGTAAACTGACCATCTTATATTACACTAGATAAAACATTATAATACCACTGACTGGAACCAGGAAGTGAAGTTTACTCGGACTCACTTCATTGGCTTTCTATCGACTTAAATGTTTTAGTGGGGATGGCTCTTCAACAAATGGCTCCTCAACATTACTGGGGCCGTATTCACAAAACATTTTATCTCACCACTAAGAGTTCTCCTAAATAGCACTTAAAGTTATTAGGTAAGGGTTTCCACTTAAAACCTATTTAAGCTTAAAGGGATAGTTCACTTTGAAATTCATTTTTGGTATGTTTTAGCTTACCTCAAGGGCATCCAAGATGTAGGTGTCTGTTTCCACAGTATTTTCAATTGTGATATTTTTAGGTCAAACCGTTCTTGTCTGTAAGTCATATAATGCAGGTCTATGGGGTCCACCTCAAAGAGCATACACAGAGAAGTCCAAATTAAACATGATTTAATGACTCGTAAATGTAAGTACACATTGATGGCCTAAGACACGAAACGAGCGGTTTGTGTGAGAAAACGAACAGTATTTATATCGTTTTTACCTCTTGTAAACACAGCCACGTCCAAGTAATCTGAGGGCGCGGGTGTTTTCGTTTTCTCACACAAACCGCTCGTTTCGTGTCTTAGGCCATCAATGTGTACTTACATTTACGAGTCATTAAATGATGTTTAATTTGGACTTCTCTGTGCATGCTCTTTGAGGTGGTGACCATAGACCTGCATTAGATGACTGACAGACAAGTACGGTTTGACCTAAAAATATCAAAATTAAAACTACTGCGGAAACAAAAGCCCTATTCGCACAGGATTAATATTATCTGGGGACCATGTGTGATTTAGAAATTACCCCCCCACATCTGAATTTCGTGTGGCGCATTCGCACGGGATAACCGAAGCCTGTGATTTTACTCAAATTTACTGACTTATCTCCCAGATATGACGTCAATAGGCTTTACCAGGAAATGTCTTGCCGTTATTATAGGTCTAGCTGTATGATATATCATAAACAGAAGAATGTTCCTTACCGAATGCTGCTATAAATGTCATTCATCTCCATCTAATCATTCTTTTTGTTTTTGCTCTTCTGATAATTTTCAGCTTTCTCTTTCTGCAAATTGTGTAGTAGTTGTATAGCGATATGACCCAGCACCCAATATACTATCAAAACACTCCAACGCAGCCTCCATTCTTCGCGAAAGATGGATAAAAAGGCGCGCATGAAACAAAAACCTTGAAAAAATTATATACGATCCCGCCAAATCACAGAGATGCCGATTCGCACGGGACTAATATTACCTCACGACCTCTGTGTTCGGCGAAATATGGTAGGTCATTTGCGGGGGAATTTTTACTTTACAAATTACAGACATGGCCGATTCGCACGGGATTAAGATCACAGACAACCTCCGCAATTATTACAAATGACCAGAGGTCCCCATATAGTACTAATCCCGTGCGAATAGAGCTAAAGACACCTACATCTTGGATGCCCTTGAGGCAAGCTAAAACATACCAAAAATGAATTTCAAAGTGAACTATCCCTTTAATGCAAATATTTCTGCATTTTCATATATGAATAAATGTATAACAACAGAACATCTCTCAAAAAGTCACAATATACAGAGACATACAGAATTACAGCTTCTCATCATACTGTTTCCACAAATTAAACAAATAATTTCAATAAACATTTGGATTACAATGTACATTAATAATAATATGTATATGCCATACAATATTCACATATGGTACACTGCCTGACAACTTAAACATATGTACCGATTCCCATGTCTTCAACTCTCTTGAATTACTTAGATTAGCTCTGGAATTATAGCATGTTTCAGCAAAAATAATTATCTCTCTGTACACACCATTAGCATGAACACCTTCATTACACTAATTCTTGTGAAACAACGCATTCCTTTTTTAAACACTCTCACCTGTAACTTCTGACTGTTACTTTAGTTATCAAAAGCATAAATTATATATGTAAATTCACACCGTTTTCAAATTTCTGTAACCGCATGGTCTCTGTCATCAGTTTAGCATTCACCAGTTGCACACGCGATACACACATGGTTAACTTGAACCGAACTTTTAGACATCTATATACAAACTATTTATACACTTCACAGCCTTGACTTAACAAAGGCAGATTCAAAATGTATTTCCATGACAATTTATTCATGTCATACCTGGTAAGTGGGAGATATTAAAGTCAATAAAGATACAGGACACGGAGCTGCTGCATCATCTTCTGAGTCTCTGTATTGTCAGCAGGTGAACAAGTCCCAAGGCAAAAGGAATCAAATAATCGATCGGTCATAGACAAGGAATATCAATCGCCATCAACCAAAATCATATATTATGCATTAATGACATTCAATTTCTTTTTCAATGACAACAACAACATATTCTGAGGAAACTAATTATTATTTTTCTTTTCTCTTCTCTTCTCTTTTTATTTTTATATTTTGTAACCACCACACTGAAGGCTCCGTATGCTTTTGATTCGCTTTCACGGTTCAAGTCGAACAAGCCTATAAGCTAAGAGTAAGGGTGGGGTTGACCTCGTTGCTATGGATGATGTCAACGCTTACCAACTACTGTATGACCACAGTGATTGGCTGATGGGGGAGGGGTCTCTGTCGGTGATATAATCATAGAAATAGCATTCATCATCATCATCAATCGGCTGCGAACAGGGTAGGTTTGCAGTCGGTCACCAATTTTCTCCATTCCCTGCGATCTTTGGCAAGTTCCCTTAGTTTGTTCGCTGTAGCTGGTACGTATGTGATATAAATACTGTAGAACAAGTTATCATGTTGCCATATTCAAATAAAATTTTTTAAATAAAAATGTTGCCATATCATATAAAGATTTTAAAATAAAAATGTTGCCATATTTAAATAAAGATTTTGGTTGAGTGTCACTAATTAAACAAATATATGTTCAGCTAATTGTCAACCTACAACAAACACTTAACAAACAAGGATTTACAATTCTATAAAAAAAAAAATCATGTTCACACTGCCCCAACAGACATCGACAAATTCGAGCACCCACGGAAATCGTCGAGCACCCACAGAAAATCACGAGATATTCTCAATTAATTTGAACAAATTACAATAAAAAAAATGTCAGCTTTCAGACACAACTTTCTTCGCATGTCTTTATGACAACTGTAAAGACTCTAAATACGAAAGGGTTCTACCCTTTATATTTTATTTGAGGTGGTTTCTATGGATTTAAATGTCGAGAGCTGCCAGAAAACTGCCATTTTCCCTACAAGGATAATTTACTAAGCACGCCCAGCACCTGCCCAGTCTTTGCAAGGGACTTGCCTCATCGTCATTGCAACGGTTCGTGGCTAGGTCAGATTATGTCAGAGTTTGTTGTAATTTGTTGGAAAATCATACCACACTGCTCAGACATTCCACGACCAAACAAACGCCGATTGAACATGTTCAGTCGGGTGAAAACAGTCGGGTGAGTTTATTGGCGTTTGTCTGTGCGGTGTGAATTGGCCTTAATCAGTTCGAGAGGAGGCATTTTTTATATATAGTTTATATATATATATATATATATATATTAGGGGTGGCACGGTACATGAAAAAACACCCGAACCGTTCGGTTCGCTTGTCTCGGTTCGGTTCGTGTGTGCGTCCACGGTTCGTTCGACGCATGCGCAATGTAACCTCGTGCCCGTGACAGTGCGTTTACTTTTCGCGCGAAATAAGAGATGTGTGGACATACATATCAGGGGTGTTGCATTTGAACTAGAGCTGCACAGACCGATCGATGAATAACATCAGAGTACTGAGAGCAACGGCTCCGTATGCTTTTCAATCACTTTCACTCTATTTTTCTTTTAAAAGATAAACATTTTGTAAGAGCTACACTGAAGTTGACAGTTTGATAAATGCAAGTTAATTTTAATCTGTGTGTGCTAAAAATGCACATAAGTTCCTGTAGAGAGATAGCAACACACATTCTCCTTTTTTTTTGCCAAATAAACAAAAGCATTTCATTAATGTATTATCTCTTGCTGTATCAAAATGTCACCTATAGCTTTCCTCAGAGATGGTCTCAATAATGTGCTAAAGTCAAGTCAAATTCAGTTTGTGCATGATTACATGATATATATATATATTATATATATATATATATATTTTAAGTACTGTATCCTGAATTGTGGATAATTAAGCTATAGCCTATATCTGTCAGGGTTTGTGCAGGTGCTGAAGACGAGGACACGAAAGCTTCAATATAAATGTTTTAATAACAAAATGAAAACTTTCCAAACTTAAACAGAAACAAAACTCCAGGAAATCAGAAGACACACAACCATACGAGGACGACGATCGACAAACACTCAGGGAAAACACAGGGCTTAAATATACAAGGAATAATTGGATAATTAACTGAACACAGGTGATGAGACTGAACACAAACGAGGAGCGGGAAAACTTAACAGGGCTAAACCAAAAACCACAAAGACAGGGGAAACCAAGATCACAAAACATAAACAGAACACATCAAAACGTGACAGTACCTCCCCCCTCCCCGAAGGCGCGTCCTCGCGCCGTATAACATCCAAAGGGGTGGGAGGGTGGGCGCCCTGGAGGCTGACGAGGGCATGGTGCAGGTCCGGGAAGCCTCCAGGGCGGAGCAGGCTGTGGGCGTGGCCACGACGGTGCAGGCTGTGGGCGTGGCCACGACGGTGCAGGCTGTGGGCGTGGCCAAGGCGGAGCAGGCTGTGGGCGTGGCCAAGGCGGAGCAGGCTGTGGGCGTGGCCAAGGCGGAGCAGGCTGTGGGCGTGGCCATGGTGGAGCTGTGGGACCCTCGGGCGTCCAGGGCGGAGCTGTGGGACCCTCGGGCGTCCAGGGTGGAGCTGTGGGACCCTCGGGCGTCCAGGGCGGAGCTGTGGGACCCTCGGGCGTCCAGGGCGGAGCTGTGGGACCCTCGGGCGTCCAGGGCGGTGCTGTGGGACCCTCGGGCGTCCAGGGCGGAGCTGTGGGACCCTCGGGCGTCCAGGGCGGTGCAGACCCTTCAGGTGGCCATGGCGGTGCAGACCCTTCAGGTGGCCATGGCGGTGCAGACCCTTCAGGTGGCCATGGCGGTGCAGACCCTTCAGGTGGCCATGGCGGTGCAGACCCTTCAGGTGGCCACGGCGGTGCAGACCCTTCAGGTGGCCACGGCGGTGCAGACCCTTCAGGTGGCCATGGCGGTGAGGACCCTTCGGGCGGCCATGGCGGTGTTATCTTTTCGGGCCTCCGTGGATCTTTGGCCGGCCTCCGTGGATCTTTGGCCGGCCACGGCGAAGGCGTATGGCGCCCCCCCAAAATTTTCTTGGGGAGGACAGGCTCATGATCGGGAACTGACTTGACATCAACGGGCGCTGGGTCAACGGGTTCTGGGTCAACGGGCTCTGGGTCTGGGTCAACGGGCTCTGGGTCTGGGTCAACGGGCTCTGGGTCTGGCGCTGGGTCAACGGGCTCTGGCTCTGGCGCTGGGTCAATGGGCTCTGGCTCTGGCTCTGGGTCAATGGGCTCTGGCTCTGGCTCTGGGTCAACGGGCTCTGGCTCTGGGTCAACGGGCTCTGGCTCTGCCGCTAGGTCAATTGGCTCTGGCTCTGGGTCAACGGGCTCTGGCTCTGGCTCTGCCGCTTCATGGGACTCGGAACTGGACGGGGCCAGCACATCGGGGGACTCGGAACTGGACGGGACCAGCACATCAGGGGACTCGGAACTGGACGGAACCAGCATTTCGGGGAGCTTGGGGCTGGGCTCAGGTTCTGGCGGGCAGGCGACAGGCTCAGGCTCTGGTGGGCAGGCGACGGGCTCAGGCTCTGGCGGGCAGGTGACGGTCAAAGGCTCAACTGGGCTGGACGGGACCAGCAGCGAAGGCTTGACTGGGCTGGACGGGACCAGCGGTGAAGGCTCTGGGGGAAGAAGCTCAGGAAGGTCGGCAAACGGGTCAGGCTCTGGCGTGCATGTAATGGGCTCAGGCCATACTGGACATTCGGGATCACCTGAACTCGGTCACATCCCCTACTACGACCTCCACGGGTCCCACGAAATATGGCCATCCGGGTGCCTACGAAGGCCTGCTTCCAGCTCTCCATTTTTTTTTTTGTTATGGTCGATCGTTCTGTCAGGGTTTGTGCAGGTGCTGAAGACGAGGACACGAAAGCTTCAATATAAATGTTTTAATAACAAAATGAAAACTTTCCAAACTTAAACAGAAACAAAACTCCAGGAAATCAGAAGACACACAACCATACGAGGACGACGATCGACAAACACTCAGGGAAAACACAGGGCTTAAATATACAAGGAATAATTGGATAATTAACTGAACACAGGTGATGAGACTGAACACAAACGAGGAGCGGGAAAACTTAACAGGGCTAAACCAAAAACCACAAAGACAGGGGAAACCAAGATCACAAAACATAAACAGAACACATCAAAACGTGACAATATCATATGCTGAAGTACATTTCTGGAGTGTTAAAGATTAAAAGAAAAAATAACAACAAGAACCGTACAGAACCGAAAACCGTGACCCTAAAACCGTGATACGAACCGAACCGTGGGTTTTGTGAACCGTGCCACCCCTAATATATATATATATATATATATATATATATATATATATATATATATATATATATACAGGGTTCGAATTATGATTTCATCTTTGTGGGGGTCTCTTTAAAAAAAGCAATAAAAAAGTAACCCATGAGCAGGCGTGGTGTATGTGATAAATAAATAGCTAAATACTGCACACTTCATTATTTTGAGTTCAACGTACGTTTATTAATACAGGAATAGAGAATATTTGGGTGTAGTTTGTTACCTCTAGGGGGGTCTGGGGGCATGCCCCCCCAGGAAGAAAATTTTGTACATTTTAAAAGATAAATTCATTAATCTGGTGCACTTTGAGTCACCCAAATCCGCTGTTAAAAATAATCCAACCGCCCAAACATATGATATTCTTTGATTTAGATCTGCATCTGATCATCATTACAATTTTTTAAATTCTCAATGTTAAGCATATGGTAAAATATCACACTGAAGTGGGCTGATTTAAAATTAACATTTATTAAAATTAAAAGTTATTCTTTGGCCAAAATTACATTTCCTTAATACCCTAAACAGAGGGTTTTTACTCCCTTCAAAGTTAAATTGACAATGTTTCTTTACATCATTGGCAAACACTCTTATCAGAATATTTTTTTTACCTTTAAAAAAAGGCATTTTCCACTCTAATTTTATGTAGCCTATGCTCCATCTTTCTTTTAAAATATTCCTTAATTTGATCAATACATTAAATAAGAATAATAAGACAGTAGGCTGTTACCAATCAAATTAAATAATTTACATTGAAAAATTACAACTGTAGTAGCCCAAATGCCCTGATATGTTTTCCTTGATTGATTTTCTCTAAAGAGAATTACGTTGTTGAAAACGAAAGTAAAAGAGTGGCGCTCATTGCGTTTTACCATGATGAGAGTTCCGTGTCTTTATTAAAATCAACACATTATAGGCCTAATGATTTATCTGTCATCCATCCTCGATTAATTTGAATGTAGGCTAATTTTTTTATTATTTGGCTCGCCCGACCCGCGCAGCACTATCGGCAATATGCGATATATTTGTGATATATTTCGCGCGTTGGCTGCGGTGTTGGCACGCGCGAAAGCACTTTTGAATTTAGCAGTTGATCACGTGATGCACTGACTGTTCTAATCACACCGCTGTGAACGTACGTGCGAAAGGGTTAACAAATATGCCTCGATTATTGAAGGAAAAAGTGCTTTAGGCCTATATGCAGTCCTTCCAGGATTTCGCGATGTCGCGATCGCAACTATTAACGCAACTTCAACACATCCACGTGAATTCAGTGCGCCTTGCAATTTTGACCAATCACCGCAACTTTTCTGCAACTTTGACCAATCATCGCGCCGCGGTCCCCCGCAAAGCTTCGTCATACGTCAGCAAACTCGCTTGTTTTGTTCAGAAGACGCGCAGCAGATGTGGGCTGCCAAGTGCCAACGTCTCTCACATTTAGGCTACCTACAAAAATAACAGCCAGTGTTGCCAACTTAGTGCCTTTAGTGACAAAAAAAGCGACTAGAGACAAATCTAGCGACTTTTTGGACAAACCTCAGTAACCAAATGTTGCCAGCACAATCCTGCGAGCGCGAGGTTTGCTTTCTCCCTGCCGTCACATCTCTCTGCGTCCCTGTTCAGTGAACGGCTGATCGGAGCAGCGGCCGACAGACGTGAATGAGCAGTGTTGTTTCCACGGTGACGGACTTATCACTTATCTGCTTCTCCTTTGTTTTTTATTTAAAGAATTTTCCATTTTATTTTACTTTCTTTTCTTGTGTTTATCACTTGTAATACTCACTATCACAGTGCATTAGTTCACCCAGTTCCCGAACTCTCTCAATTCAGATAATTTTTTTACACATAAAAAAATAGCTACTCGTTATATTGCCTGACAAAAAATAAATAAGGAAACGAGAACGGCTTTATTGGATATTCGGCTATATTATATTATATTATATTATATTATATTATATTATATTAATTTAATTATATTATTAGTATTAAACTTTAGATTTTCCACCATTTAACTTTTGTGGCTATTCCCAAGAAAACTGTATTTCCACTTATTAGTATTGCATCTTTCAACATAAATGCTGCTATATGTTTGAGGTTTGACATTTACATTTTGCAGTGTCTTTAAAGTTTGTTTTGTTTAGATAAAGTTTAGTTATGGTTTTTGTTTTCCTTTTTTAGGTTACTAAAGGTTAGTTAGTGGTTTTGTTCTCATTAACGTGTTACAAAGTGAGCACGTTTGTCTCTGAAGTAAATTCTGGACTACAATAGACCAGATGGTGAACAGTGTTTTCTGTGGGACATAATAAGTCCCTTCGGGGTGGAATTTGGGCTTTTTCACTTAGTAAACCTGCACAAAAAAAAGATATATAATACAATAAAGGAAGGGGAAAAGCCAAAAAGCATAATATAAGCACTTTAAGTAAAAATCTATCTACATTTGCAGTTTTAACCTAAAAACAAATGCAGAAGAACATCGCAACTTTCATCGCAACTTTTTGGAAAAGCGGCCGCAACATCAGGCATTTTAGGCCGCAACAATCACAAAAAAGGCCCGCGAAATCCTGGAGGGACTGTATATGTAATTTAAAATGATGGTGCTGATGATTTTTAGAGCCCCCACAGGTGTAGGATTTTACTGCTTTCATGGGAGCTCATCCTCTCTCTATGGGAGCTCAGCTCCCACTGGCTCCCACGTAATTCGAACCATGTATATATATATATATATATATAGTTACATCCCTCCGCCACCTTGACTCCTCACTCTCGGCTGGTTCCTATTCCCAGCCAGGGATACGGGAGAGTACTCATGGTTTGGGATCAATTTCGAGCACAGAGCCTCCCCTCGGACAGCTCGCCGAATACGGTTATTTTCCTCATTTACTCTATTTGAATTCATGAAAACAACTGCCACAGGTAATCGGAAATTATTTTATATTTATTTTCAAAGATTTATTTTTAGTATGTTTGCCTTTTTAGAATAATAGGACAGTGAGTGAACAGGAAACGAAGTGAAATAGAAAAAAGGTCCACGAGCTGGAACTCGAACTCGGGTCACAAGCCTATCAGTGCAGACGAAGGACATTATAACTTGACCACAATGTTTTATTCTCCATCATTCAATGCATTCAATGCCTGTACATAAATTAACCTTTATGTTTATGTTGTAATCTAAATATGTATTGCATTTATAAAGAAAAGGTTCAGCACCCAAGTCTCTGTCGCCTGTTGCCTCAATGGTGTAGTGTCTTTGGGTGGATTGTTGAGGTGGATTGTCACATATCAACCTAGTCACCATCCTCTACACTTCATTTCCCATCACTCTCGGCTCCCACCTGCACATCATTTCCAATCACTCACACCTGCACCTCATCATCACCCTCATCACTACCACTACTTAAGCACACACTTCACCACAACTCACTGTCCGATCTCGTTTTCACAAAGTGGATTATTACCCCTGTCTCCAGCGTCTTCCTTTCCTTGGTGTCTCCGTCAAGATCATCCTTTGGACTCAATTTACCTGCTCACTTCTTCACTGCCCCATTGTTGTAAATAAATCTCACTGTTCACCTGCCATCTTCCTCTCCTGTGTCTGCTGCAGGGATTGCCAGCAACATAAATTTTAGGATTGTTTGTGATTTGGTCTAGTGATTTAGGAGTCCTCATAACTACTCCTAACACAGATTTAGGAGCTGATGCTAGCACTTAAAAGCTTTGTGAAATACTCTTAAGGGCGAAAATGTAGGAGTCCTAAGATTAGGAATTACACGCCCATTATTTTTAGGAGTTTATCCTAAATCTGCAAGTTAGGAGCTACTTTTAGCCTTAAGATTTTTGGTGAATATGGCCCCTGGGCCCGTATGCATACAACTTCTTAGAAATGCTCTTAAGAATAGGCTTAAGCTTTGACGTGTCAAACAATTCTTAGTAAAAGTACTTGTCTAAGTGTATGAGCCCTTTATAAAGAAGCTAAAAGGAACTTTTATCAAAGTCTAAGACTGTTTCTAAGTGCTGACTGAAGTGGCACATAAGTGTTGCGAACTAACTACAATGATGTCAACCCAAAATGGGCACCCTCAACCTCTGAATCAGCCAATAGTGAGTCTGTAGGGGTGAAGTCACACCAGCATGACACCAATCATGTTATGTAATTATAATAAAATAATTTAATTAAGACTCTGAAACTTTCAATTTATTGAAAACAATTGCTTTATATTTAGCAAAATGATCATGAATTAGTAATGATGCTGTGGAATCCTTTTCTATTGATATATGTTTCCTCATTTACAGTTGGAGCCATGATGTAAGTTCCAAAATTGGCTACAACAACTCAGGAAGGGGCGTTTTAAGATGGCGCTCTAGCAACATGTGAGTTGATGTGCTCTGCAAACTCAAATAGTGCAATTGGCTTTTAGCGCAGTCAGAAAAATTGTCACTTTCTTTAGACTTCTAACATCAATCGGTTGACAATTGTCCTTTTACTAGAGAGTAACACAAAGAACAAGTCCAAAAAAAGATAAAACGAGCGTTTCTTCGGTGAATGCTAATCCTGCTATCAAAATCAATAGTGAAACGCTGCAAGTTTACAGAAATCTTGTTACAGAGAATCTACATGAGTATGTAAAGACAGACCTGGATACAATTTTTTTACAAATTCATGTAGTGCGAGGAGGAATTTCCTACACTTTTAGACATGCCTTGCAAGCCTCCTGACGCCAAACAACGGAAGACTGGCGTTCCGACATTGCTGACATTCTCTCACAACTTGTAGCACTCTCTCAATAGCCTGATTCCCTGAAAAAAAAATATTGCTGTTTATTAACATGAAGGAGGTAATAAACGAAAATACCAAGCAAAACACAAGTGTCAGGAGGCTATCAAATTTATAAGAGTGGAAGTTAACAGTCTGAATGCACGTGCGTGCGTTCGTGTGTGCGTGCGTGCATGCGCGTGTGTGTGTGTGAGCGAGTGAGAGAGAAAACCTTCTGCCTGTCTGTACAATATTGTGAGTAAAAGTTTGCATGGGAACTTTTTGTTCTCCCTATTCTTCTGCCTGCACCACACCGTGACACCGACGGTCTAACATCAGAATTCTATCATGTGTTCAGTAAAAACATAGCCCTTTTTTTATTAAAAAGTCTTTAAGGAAAGCATAAATAGGAGTATCAATGCTATTATTGATGAAACACAATCTGGCTTTATGCAAAGTAGACATATATCAAATAAAAGATTAATATTAGACTTTTTAGATTATTCTGATATAATAATGACAGCTTCATCTTTTTCTTAGATTACTACAAAGCCTTTGATACTTTAGAATAAGTTTTTTGTATTTTTAAGCAAAAATTTGCTTTGGTGATTTTTTTTTCTGTAAGATGGTTAAAATTGTATATATATATATATATATATATATATATATATATATATATATATATATATATATATATATATATATATATATATATATATATATATATATATATATAGGGAAATCGATCAATTAATCTAAAAAGAGTACTTCTCCCAGATTGTCTCTAAGTGGTGTTTGACAGGGATGCACAGTGTCTCCATTGTTTGTTTTTAATTAGAGTACAATCTCTTAATTTACATATTAAAAGGAGTAACCTAAAAGGCATCGCTGTTGGAAATGCAGAATTAATCATTAGTCAATTAGCTGATGACACAGAGTTGTTTTTAGAAGACTTCTCTCAAATCTCGGTAACCTTAACTATCCTCCTCATTTTTTCTTTGATTATGTCATTAGCAATGCTTAATGGATATTATTAATGGAATTAATTTATTCTTAATGGAATGGATAGTTCTTTCCCTAATTAAAGTCGTTAAATATCCTTCAAACATTTTCTAAAGCTTCTGGTCTAAGTCTTAATATTGATAAATGTGAATTATTTCCCATTACAAGTTGTAGTGTTTCTTTTATCTGTGGCATTGCTGTTAAAAGCATGTGAAATATCTTGGTAAAGAAATAACTAAAGATAAAAATAGATGTGCAACCAATTTTAATCCGCTTATTGCTAAAACAAAACAAAAAAACAATTAATTGCTGGCTTCAAAGTGATCTATCTATTAAAGGAAGAGTTTTACTCACTAATTTCAGAGGGACTTTCACGTCTCTCTTATGCGGCCCAATCTCTTTATGTAGATTAGCCCATGTAAATTGATTGACAGATCTCTAACAGATTTTTTCTGGAAAAAACAAAAGCAATTATATGAAGAATTCTACATTTCTATACAAATCTATATTAGAATCCACATTCTAAATTCTTACAACAAAATTGGCTTACATTTTATTGATTTTAGTTCGTCAAATTATACTTTCAAAATAAATTGGCTTCATCAGTATTCAAAAAATCAAGATTACATCTGGAATATCTTCCCACAACAAGCTTTTTCACATCAGAGGTGTAAGATTTTTATTAATGTGCAATTACAACATCTAAAAAATTCCTAACAAACTTTTCACTTTTCCACCAACACCAGGTACTTTAGTCATGGGCTTTAATATATAAACACAATTTAAAAAAAAAAAATAATAATGATAAATGGTTTAATAAAGGTTTCCTTTTAGTATGTCAGCTATTTAACAACAAAGGTTTATTAAAGGTGCAGTGTGTAGCTTTTTGGCGACATCTAGCGGTTCGTTTGCGAGTTTACACTAAGGGCTCAGCCCACTGCTCACCCCTCCCTTTCGAAGAAGCTACGGTGGCTAAAACGGGACAAACATCGTCGTAGTGAGCCAGAGTAAAACAAGCCACAGCCCACAGCTAACATGGAGTACCACAGTCCATTATAAACCACATCATGGATAAAGTTTACAAAGCCATAGTCAGGTGAGGATCAAGGGTCTTAATACATAATATAATGGTCTGAGCTGTCGACACGACAGATCTCGTCAGTTGTTGTAAATAATAGTAATAAGCTGATTGTCTCACGAACGTAACCAGCACATTCTCCCCACATAGCAAACCCATAATATTGCGAGGGAGTAGAACCACATGAAACTATGCAACTATAGATTTTTTCTAACAGGGTAGTAAAAGTTTAGCTGGCTAATATGAGCTGTTACTGTGGCTGAGCTGGTTAAAGCCTTGTTTATACGACGCGTCCGCATGAGCCCAAAGGTGCGTGCGGCAAAAATGACGTGATTGTAATAACAGCGCGCGTGCCTCCGCATCCCATAGACACCACTTATTACACACAATAGCCTTTTTTCTCTGATTTTGGAAACTCGATCGACTTAAAATGCTTCCAAGATCGACGGGTTGGTGATTCCTGTAACTGTTTTCCGGTCAATGACAAGAGTAGCCTACTAATCAGCTGTCTCACGAACGTAACCAGCACATTTATCCCCACATAGCAAAGCCATAACACAGCGAGGGTGAAGAATTAAGTTACATGAAACAATCCAACTACATATTTACATCACTGACAAGGGAAAACACTCACGGTGT
>CM070834.1:32961475-33086475 GCA_036326025.1 Chrosomus eos | reverse complement strand
ACTCACTAAAGGCCCTATCCCACTAGTAGACTCACTTTTGGTAAGAGATGTCAACAACTGCTAAACAACTTATTTTGTTGGCGGTCCATCTGCCTCCAACATTACCCTACATTGCATAGTTGTTTCTTTAGGGTTTGCTATAAAATATATGTTTGTATGTATGAAGTGCAAAATGTGGCTATTTTGTAGCTCACCTGGTAGTTATTCCTAAATGAGGAATAACGAAACTTTAAGAAAATAACTTTGTAGACCTTTTCTGATCTACTCACTGATCAAGTGCAATGCGGAATAAATCCCACCATCTAAATAAGAGCCAATCGCCGCTTGGTAAAGTCATCGCATCACTGCAGCTGCCATAAGCTCCGGTTCTTATAGAAACGCATGAGCTTGATCCAACCTGATTTTTTTTGCTTTTTTCATGATTCGAGAGTGTTTAGAAACAAAATTTATGAGACAGTTGTTGTCAGACTTCATTGGTGATTTCAAATATGAAATTTAATCGTAAGCTTGGCGAACAGTTTTGGAGAATTTGATGGTTCCTCCTTCCTCCTCCACTGGTTCTAATCCCAAAATATTACTCCCTGGTTCCATCCAGTTCCCTGGCTCCTCCTCATCCTCCTGCTCTACCGGCTCTTCTCAGCCACCTTGGCCTTGGAAGTTGTGGAATTGGGAACAGATCTGACCCCTCTGCTCCACCTTGACGCTCTGAGCCCATGATTTTTCCTCGGCCCTCCGATCCTGCAGCTCAACCTTTGCTTGTTGATCGCTTGGTTCCACTGTAGTCTGTCTTTCCTCTGGTTCCCCTGGGCTCCCTTGTCCCACTGTCTCTCCTTGGTCTGTCGCCCCCCTGGCTCCACCATGGACTTCTGGGCCTTTGGCTGCACTTGGGCCCTTATCCCCTTCAGTTCCCCCCTTGTCCTCATTCCCACCAACTTCACCTCTGTCCTCTACTCTAATCCTCCGGCTGGTCCTCCAAGCCTACGATCTCACTCTGACCCTCTATTCCTCTGGCTCCACCTTCATCTATGTCCAAAATCTTTTTTTGATTATGGTCAAATTCAAAAAAATCCATTATACTTTTTCTGTAGATATGACCCAACAAGCAATTTTGTTGGGCGTCTAATAGCCGTCCAAACAAAGCCCTGATGTCTAGGCTAAAACAAGGCAAAATTTGGGCTATTAGTGAAAATTTAATAGACGTCTATTTAATAGACTTTAGAAAGAAAATAAATGAAATCAAACACCTTGTAATCACAGTTGACTTTGCTTACATGATGGAATATCATAAATCTCAAAAAAGTTATTTTGACAAAAACGACATGTAACCAAATTCAAGGATATTTTGCCTAGAAGTGGGTGACTCATAGCCGGACTAATTAGAGTCTATAGTTAACCTAGACGGTGAAATGATGGCTATTGCTTGCTGGGGAGTATATATGTCTAGCAAATAATTTGAATTTATTTATTTCCAAGGATAGGCTAGCCCCTTGAGATGAACCATCTCATTTTCGAGGGGGTCCCTTCCTCACAGAAAAACCATCACTACAATAGAAAACACAGACAAAGCAAATACAACACAGAGCAATAACAAACATTTAGATACACTGACATTCACATTCATGTACACACATGCTCCCATAAACCTAATCCCATCCCATTTGGCCCATATCATAATCAAAGACAATCGATGATCCGTCTGCGAAAAATGCAACAAAGTCAAGATATATAGGTGAAACTAGAACAACTAAAACACATCACAAAAGTTAATGTATTTCAGCAACTCAAACCAAAAGGCGAAATACAATATACAATATATCCAGTATATACAGCCGCCATTTACATAAGCATAACCATACCCTCAAAAGGGCCGACATCTTCTGCGCTCAAAATCCTTCCTTTTTTGAATTCATAAACACTTATGCATGATATATCCAGTCCCTCGAACCACACCTATACATATTACATACATCATGAACCCATTAAAAAGAAAATAGGAGATGAATCAGAAGCATGTACACAATGTTTGAAAATAAGTAAAAAGAGTTGATTTGAAAACATAAAAAGAAGTTATAGATCTGAGCCAGCTGGGAAGATTGTTCCAATCTGACGGAGCTTTAAATTTAAATGCCCGACGACCTATTTCTTTGTTAATTCTGGGTGTATGAAAGAAAAGCTGTTCTGTATGTCTTAAATTATACTGTGTATTAAAAGGAATTAGATAATATTTCAAATATGAAGGGAAATTAAAATGAATACATTTAAAGATAAGTAGTGACCAATGAAATTGCCTTCTTGACTTGGGAGCCAGCCAGTTCAAAGACTCGTACATCTGACAATGGTGGGTTCTGTAAGGACATCGTAACACAAATCTGCAAAGACTATTATATAGTACAGAAATAGGTCGAAGATTTGAAGTGTTCCCATATACAGCATCAGCATAATCAAATATTGGAAGTATCAAGTGAGTAATAATTCTTTTCCGAACCTGTTGTGAAAAGCAGTCAACAGAGCGATAAAGTAATTTCAGTTGACCATATATTTTCTTGCATGTTGAGTTAATATGAGGTTTAAAGGTGAGCTGAGAATCAAGCCAGAGACCATTTAAACTCTTCAACTTTTATTAAAGTTGTTCCGTCCAGGACACTAATAGACCAATTTTTAGATAAAGCCAATGATTTGGGTCAAGTGCAAAATAACATATTTGTTCCTGTTCAAAAGGATATTAATATAAATAATATTTATATTTGATTTGCCAGGTTTTCTCCTCATTATTTTAAAATGTAATCATGTAATGTCTATACTTTCAATGATCTCTTGAACACTGCACTGCCTCCAGGCAGATAACCCTGCTCCAAACTCATGCCACTGCTCAAGACAATTTTGCTGCGTCAGGCTGTTTGGGATCTTCAAACAGAGCACCAGCGAGTTTACACTTCTAGGGAATCAGCCAATGAATGCATTACTTGTAGTTTTCTCTGCATATTAAGCTACCAGAGGGGGGGGAATCCCAAATCCCCAAAATTACACAGATTGCATTAATTGACACCTCATTACTATTTGATAAGTAACCCTTCCTCATTTCAAAGTAAAGTTTTGTCATATGCGTTGGATCAATATGGCTGGAGATTTTTAGACCCAAACATTGGCCCACCGGATTACATGCATGTCAGTTTAAAAAGGATGTACAACAGCGGCTTCCTGAAGGCCAAAAGGTAAATCAACACAGAAACAAAATAAATACATAAATAAACATCAGACCAGACAATGAAAAGGTCTGTAACCCCAACACTCTCTATACCTCTCAATATCCTGTTAATTACTTTCACTTGTAAACATAGTCAATTGGTCGCTTAAAGAATTGTGAAGTGTGAAAAGCATGGACAAAACAAAGAACAAAGAGGAAGATTAAAGTCGGCATATCACGAAAAACAGGATTTTCTTGCTCTTTTGAATAAAATAACTTGATAGTCTATGTAATGCTTCCAAAATGATCATCGAAAAGCCAAAAATTCTTCATTTTATGAAATTAGAACCATGAACATTATTTATAAATCAATTGCTATTCTGAATTCAGCCACTGAGAACTGCACCACATTGCACATTCAAATAAGTTAGCCAAACAACAGTCTCAAAATAGTGAACTTATGGGGAAATGTGCATGATAAAGAGAATGTGTCAAGCTCAAAGGCCAAATTCAGCAATTGTGCTCTTCGTATTAGTATAAAGAATCAAAACAAAGCAGTATAAAACAGATGTAGCTGCTTTGTGTATTCAAAGTGTGATAAGTGAGGACACAGACAACATAACATGTTGTGCTGGATAGGTTAACAGGAGGGATCTCGTGACATGGATCTGTTGGTGGTGTACAAGAGAGCAGTCGAACATGTGCTGGATACACACCCTTTGTCTCGGCTAAAGCCGCTTTTCATTCAACCAGCAAGTGTCAGCATGAAAAGCAGTGAGCAGTTGTGTTTGTGTGTGCATGAAAAAATGACAGCAAATTGTATTGGTGAACAACATTAAACAGTATAAATATATAAATAATTGTTGCCATGACTGCCATGGACTTTTACACACAAAAAACAGCCTTAAAGCTGAAGTGTTTATTTATTTATTGCTTAACATGCAATATTGGTTGGTTTCCCCCATTTTTGTAACAGAATAGAAGGGTGTTCAGTTACTCCCTACTGTTTCCCATATTCTTGGGACAGGGAGGCAAGACACATGCCTTTTCTGACTAAAAGGAACATCTAAGCCTGGCTAAACTTTGCAAAAACATTTATCCAGTCACCCTAAAGTTAAACCATGTTGGAAATGTGTTAAGGTCTGATAAGAACAAGACATTTCTGTCCAAAATTGTAAAAGTTATGTTTGGTGCAATAACAACACAGCACATCAGCAAAAGAACAACATACCCAAGGTGAAGCATGGTGGTGAAGTATCATGTTTTGGGGCTGCTTTTCTTCAACTGGAACTGGGGCTTTAGTTAAGGTTAATCATGAATAGCTCACAATGAATACAATTTTCACCTTTCAGCAGGACAATGATCCAAAACACACATCTAAATAGGGCTGACTTCTAATAGTCGAGGATTCGACGATTCGATTCGGAGAGGTCTGATTCGACTATGAACCTCATAGTCGAATAGTAGGGAAGTGTTAGGGTCTGTTCACATATCGCGTCTTTTGCGCGCTCAAGTTCGTTATTTCAAAAATAGGCGTGAGGTATGCAACCAATGAGCAGCAGCACACTACATGCCTGTAACGTCTGGACCACATTTGTTAGCATTTACGGATTTATTGGCTCACAATGGCTTCTAAAAAATCATCAAAAGTGTGGGAGTATTTCAAAAAGGTTAAAGATGACCCAAAGAAATTTAAGTGCAAGTTGTGCCAGCAGCTTCTTTCATATCACACGACGACAACCAACATGGCGTATCATTTGAAACGGGTAAGGCTTGTTAACTTTACAAACAAAAAACAAACAAACAGTTCTACCACTCTTTTGTCAATACAGACATAAACCCTATATTATTATTATAATTTTTGAGGAGACGCGTGCGTATTAATCTAGCACACACACGCAAGGTCTCTCGCTCTCTCTCTCCCTCTCTGTCGTGCGCGTATTCAACGAAACCTATAATATATAAAATATATATATATATATATATATATATATATATTAACGATGAAATACGGGACAGAACATGATTTTTTCATAAGTCGGGACACTAAAATTAGAGTTGAAATACGGGACTGTCCCAGGAAAAACGGGACGTCTGGTGACCCTACCTATGTGTGATATGTTTTGTTCATCTGATTTTAAATGAATAAAAGGTATTTGTTACACACCATGTTTTTCTTTAAATTTTTTTAGCTCTTTTGTTTGAAATGGAAAAAATCTATCTGTTATCTAAAAAAAAAAAAGGTTCGACTATCAGTCGACTACAGCAAAATCTAACGAATCAGATTCGACTATGAAAATCCTTAGTCGAAAACAGCCCTACATCTAAATCAACAGAAGAATCGCTTCAACAAAGACAGATTAACGTTTTGGAATAGCCTAGCCAGAGCCCAGACCTATATCTATAGACAATCTGAAGAGAACTGGAGATGCCCTCGCAGTTTAGCAGATCTGGAAGGTTTTTGTAAAAAAAGAGTGGGAAAAAATTCCTAAGTCAAGATGCACCAAGCTGATAGACTCCTATCCAAACAGACAGTGAGATATAATAGCATCAACGGGAGCTTCTTTTAAGAATTATTCCAAGAATGGTCAGAAAAGGTGAAATTATGCAGTGAAAATGCCTTCTTGATGCCAGAGGTCAGAGAAAAATGGCCAGACTGGTTCGAGCGGATTGAAAGGCAACAGTCACTAAAATAAGCACTCTTTACAACCGAGGTCTGCAGAAGAGCATCTCTGAACGCACAACACATTCAACCATGAAGCAGAAGGGCTATAACAGCAGAAGACACACCGGTGCCACTCCTGTCAGCTAAGAAGAGGAAACTGAGACTACAATTCGCACAGCCTCACCAACATTGGAAAGTAGAAGACTGGAAAAACATTGCCTGGTCTGATTTCTGCTGCAACGTTCAGATGGTAGGGTCGGAATTTGTCATAAACAATGGAGGGATATTTTCTTGGTACACTTTGGGCCACTTAGTAACAATTGAGCATCGATTAAACTCCACAGCCGACCTGAGTATTGTTGCTGATCGTGTCCATCACTTTGTGACCACAGTCTACCCATCTTCTGATGGCTACTTCCAGCAGGGTAACGCACCATGTGACAAAGCTCAAATCATCTCAAACTGCTTTCTTGAACATCATTTTACTCAAATGGCCTACACAGTCATCAGATCTCAATCAAATAGAGCACATTTGGGATGTGTTGTAACGGGATATTCGCTTCATGAATGTGCAGCTGATTAATCAATAGCAACTGCGTGATGCGATCATATCAATATGGACCAAAATCTCTGAGGAATGATTCCAGCACCTTGCTGAATCTGTGCCACAAAGAATTAAGGCAGTTCAGGAGGTAATACTGGTGTAAAAGTGGCCAGTGAGTGTAAATACACTTTACATGTAATATCAAAAAACAGTTGAAATTATAATCAAGTTCTTTTCATGTGCTTTAGTATGTTAGTCAGCACATGAAAATAAGTATACTGCTGTAAAGCACAACAAAAGGTGATTAAAACAACGATTTAAAATGCACTTTTCTAAAGCGCACTTAAGTGTGATTAGAAACATAATCATGTACTATATTTAAGTACACTTAAAAGCCCTTGTATTTCATTAATATTATGCAAGTACATATAGCATACTTTTAAGATTGGAAGTCCACTACATTCAATACAGTTTAGCGTACCAGACATTTCTAAGGCTCAGAAGCCTAATGCTTCAAGCATTCATGTCTATTTTCTGGAAGCAAAGACATTTAAGAGCCATTAAAAGGACTTTCCTTAGTGTGAAGATGCAACAACAAATAAATAAGGAGTTTGACTCAATAGAGTCTCTTCTTTTAAGCCTTCCCCCAATCTTTTCATTCTTTTTACTCTTCTGTCCTTCGGCCTGTCCCATATCTATTCTCCACCCTCCCCATCCTGTTCTCGCTGCAGTGTTCGGCCACATAGCTCCAGTCTCCTAGCAACCCCGACAAAGAGGTTCCCAACAAAGTCAGGAAGATTTCTTTCTCCCATGTTTTTCCCCCTCTGACAGAATCCTACTTTAGGGATTCAGGCTTTTGCCATGGCTGATGCTGACACAGCACCCAGAGAGATAAAAAAGTGGTTTGGAGGTCACACTGAAAAAATAAAATGAAATCTTTCCTAAATTCTGTACGGTAGCCACGCAGCACGCTCCCCCTCACTTCGGGTTGTGTTGACTTCTGCCATTTTTAACACACTGCAACAATGAAACTGAATGCTGGTCTGCAACAGGAAAACCATAAAGTGCTCAAACTAGCATGAGCAACTGTTGGTTATGCATGCATCGTTTACCCAAAGTAAAATCCTTCAAGATTATATAAAATGATCTTAACCCTTGTGAAAAAAGTTAAGTTAACTGTATTGAATTTGCACTTGTAGTGTACTTCAAATCTTTGAGGTAAATTTTACAAAACCGCACTTGCAGATAATATAATATTAATGAAATACAACTTATCTTAAATGTACTTAAAGACAGTACACTTTCATCACAATGTTTCTTAACACACTTAAGTACACTTTTAAAAAGTGCACTTTGCAATATTGTCAAATCAAAAGTTCTACTTTAAAGTACATTTTAAATCATTATGCTTTATTATTCTTTTGATGTGCTTTAAATAAGTACTTATTTAAGGACACTACATAGTATTTTGAACTCGCTTTTACGTTTAAGCTTCCTCATTACAAATATATTTAAATACATTGCATGCACGTTTAAATAGAAATCACATTATATTTTAGTTTACCATAAATATTAGTCATTAAATTAGGTACATGCCTGTGCAAAAGTTGCCACGATGCTAGGGTGTTTCTAAGGTGGCTGAACGTTGTGTAGTCAAAAGTCAAAACACTGTGATATTCTGGTCTCTTTATGACTCCTTCAATGTAAGTTTAAACTATTTGTATTGTTTTATAGATATTTCACACCTTTTCCTCCCCAAGCTGCTTGATTTTAGCTTTAATTAACATCTATTGTACAACGTTTAAATCATAGGGTGTAGTAACAGTTTCTAAAAGCTACAGGCCAAGTTGGCAACAGTGTTGTTAAGCACCATTCTCACATATATAGCACACACTTGAAGATTGATCACACACATAGCAAAAGTTTTTGTCAGATGAATGATAATTGAACCACTAGACTTTTCTGTTCATGGGGAATTTAAAATTGCCTTGTACAATACAACTTAAGAATGGGGGCATGAAATTAAATTATTCTTTTAAAGAAAGGATAGTTCACCCAAAAAAGGAAAATCTGTCATTAATTATAAAACACAAATGAAGATATTTTCAATGAAATCTGAGAGATTTCTGTCCCTCCATAGACAGCTACGCAACTACCACTTTGACGCTTAAAAAAAAAAGTTGATTAAAAAATCTTAAAACCCATCGTTATGAATCGAGCGGTTTAGTTCAAATTTTCTGAAGAGACACGATCGCTTTATATGATAAACAGATTTAATTTAGGCCTTCATTTACATATAAACATTGATCACCAAAAATAAACAGAAGCTCAATTGGACTTTGACGCACAAGAACAAACCTCATTGGTTCTTGCGAAAGCTCAAATGTGCTGCGTAACACAAGATAATGAACCTCAATTGGTTCTAAACCGCTCAATTCATATGGATTCGTTTACAATCTCTTTATGAAACTTTTTGAAGCGTCAAAGTGGTCGTCAATGGAGGGACTGAAATCTCTCAGATTCAATAAAAAATATCTACATTTGTGTTCCAAAGATGAACGCAAGTCTTATTGGTTTGGAACGACATGAGGATGAGTAATTAATGACAGTATTTACATTTTGGGTGAACTATCCCTTTAATTATGTAATGCATCTTGTAGTTATATTGGAAAATACAAAACGACAATTCAAGTCAACAAGGCCGGAGACTTTTTCTTTTATGGATATCTACTGTAGGATTCAAGTAAATATATGAAATGGTTTAAACAAATAATAGAAACAAACAAACATGTATCATGCAAATGAACCATCGTATAATGTCTATGACACGTGACATGGATAAGTTATGCTTCTGCAGGCATGTAATCTCATCATATGTTGCTAACTAACGGTGCTGTAACCTCATTATAGTCTGGCAGCATTTGCAGTATAGGGAAGGACAGTATTCTGGCCCAGCTGGAATACAAAAGAGTCATTATGAGCTATTTAAAACGAGTCATTAAATCTAATAAAATGATTGGGTGTAAACAGCATTCCTGCACCTGGCTCACAGCTTTAGCTGTATCTATATGACACTTGACCTGACAGAACTGCATCCGTTATTCCGGCTGACAGGTTACAGAGGTGACTCTATGACCTCTTTCCGTCAGCTCCCATTATGAGTGAGGAAACAGTGACGAATCTTCGGGAAAAGGAGCTCCACATAAATGTGCATGGAGTGCTGTCGGTTAGTAGTGACATGTCAACAGTGAATGCACTGTGGATATGTCCAAGTAACCTTTTTGAATGCGTATGATGATCTACTTTTAGGTAATATTGGAATAACATGCGTTACATCACTTACTTTTACGTCATTCTTTAGTTTATCCATGTAACAATTACTCTGTCAACATAATAAGTTAAGTCTGACATATGAAATAATAGGAATAAATATAGGCTAAATATTTTTACAAATGTAACCTTTAGATGAAATTGTTAAAAAAGAAAAAGTTTGCATGTGTTTGTATCATATTCGATACATCAGGTTTTGATGGCTCATATAGTATGATATAGGAGAATATGGAGATCATAACCGAGGAGGAAAAAAAATCTTCAGTTTTATTCAGAGGCTCAAACTGCAAAAATATGCAATTTGCTGCCACTGTTATTATTTATATGGCGAAAACTTTTCAAGCATAGACCTGAAAATGAATTTTCCAACTTAAACTGTCGTACATTTTGAATGCTTTGGAGGACAGACTAAAGTCACACTTGGCAGATTATTGCTGAAGTGAAAACATTTTTTTAAAAAGCTGTAGAATTTTTTAAAGTTTGGTACGAAAATTTTGAATTTTTCTATGAAATATATAATTTACAAAACATATTTTACTCTAAACCTGTCAGAAAATCAAAGGCATGAATCTAACCAAGATGTGTTTCAGATTTGAGGTTGATATCTCAAAAGGGATGCAGTGCTAAACATTTCCACTATGCAGACAATATTTTTTGTTCAGGACCATTAAACCTTCTCGAATCATGATTGTGTGTGTGTGTGTGTGTGTGTGTGTGTGTGTGTGTGTGTGTGTGTGTGTGTGTGTGTGTGTGTGTGTGTGTGTGTGTGTGTGTGTGTGTGTGTGTGTGTGTGTGTGTGTGTGTGTGTGTGTGTGTGTGTGTGTGTGTGTGTGTGTGTGTGTGTGTGTGTGTGAACAAGTAACAAATTCTAAAAAAAAAACTGTTTTTTAAAATGACTGAAGAACACCAGAAGAAAATAGAGAACTTTTGATTTCATGTTGACTTTTACATGTTTACAGTTTAATGCTGTAAATTGTTTGGCTTGTAATTTTTAATAAATTTGAAAACAGTGTTTATGCGAATGATCACTCGAGCCCTTTCTGTGGTCTTTCAACTGATACAACTGCAAATTAGACTCTAAGGAGAAGTCAAATCTGGAGTGGATAATCAATATTCACTTTGATCCTCTTAGAACTTCTTCAAGCATCGCTTGCTTTACCCAAGTAGAAATGAATCATTCAAACTATTCATGAGATCGGCATGCCAACATGCTGAACATGTGCGTGTGCTATGCTTGCAGGAGAAAGGGAGGGCAGCACACGTCCCGAGATGAGTGTATGCTGGCGGGTTGGTTGGGATCTCCAGGAAGAGGATTCTAGGTCAGCAGGGAAATCCCATTATTACGGCGAGCCATGACGGAGAACTTTAAGCCTACATGCATGAGCTTTTGAGCTCACTTGTGTTTGTGCTCTTCAAGCACTTCTTGCAGAGAGTGTGTTTAATTGTGTTTATCGGGGGCCGAATGTTTGCTCGCATAAGCTGCTTTTTCATCGGTCAGAATGTAAAATAAACACCTGCCACTCTTGATGCTGTTCAACAGACGTGCTGGCATGGATTGCTAGTTAGTAAGCAGGCGGCGGGTGATCGCTGTTATCTGGACGAGGCAGAAGGGCTTGAGGAAGGGGCCTGTACCAAACAGACAGCAGACAACCCAACCGTGAAGGACTAGGGTTTCATGAAACCCAAATGTCCAAACACTAGGGGTGTAACGAGATCTCGTGCCACGAGATCTCGCGAGACTAAAACATGACGAGATTTCCCGTCGAGTGAAAAGCTGTCTCGCGATTTCTATTACCATAGAATATTCCACCGCTACACTCACATTCGCCTAAACTATCGTTTTGCTGTTTTTATAAAAATAATTAAAACCATTATAAACTAATGTAAAAGTCTGCTCTGCTCATCCAGCACGAGTTGCCGTTGCAATCAGTGCAGCACGAATCACAGTTCACTGATCGCGTGAGGATGGCGGAGGATTCGTTGCGCAACATAGACTAAACGTCTGATCTTATCTTGTAAAAATCTCGTCTCGTCTCGTTCTCGTGAACCCAATCTCGTGTCTGTCTCGTCTCGTGAGATAAGCGTCTCGTTACACCCCTACCAAACACTACGTCCATGTTTTTTTTTTACAGTCGATGGTTCCATCCGGACCGCAGGACGTAAGCAACAGCTGCTGATGGAACAGCAACGGCGACCGGAAGTAAACTGTTAACTGCCGTAACCAAAAGAATGCAAAAATCACAAAGCAACAATAAAGAGGACAGCATAATGGATCATTTAATCATTTAACAAAATATGGTAAAATTGTAATTTAAAAAAGCAAGAAAAGGGTTGCTTTTGGCATTAAATTATATACATATACAATTAAAATACCACATAACTATAAAATATAATATTTACTTATCTAATCTGTCACGTATTAACGACAATGGCAATTCAGCTGTTCTCCCGAAGTAGCAGTTAAAGTCGCGTATGTGAAACAGAACGCCGTTGACATTTCATTAGACTAAAGTGAGCAGCGCTTCAAAACAACGGAGCCGTTCACACCACAAGCACCTGTACCATGCAGTCTACACTCTAAAGAATGCTGGGCTGTTTTAACCCAATTTTGGATCAAATATGGACAAACCCAAATGTTGGGTTAAAATGTTAATCCAATGGGCTCCTTGCACGTAACTACTTCCTTACCGGAAATGCGGCCTCGTCTTTTCTGGCGCTATTCTACACTATGAGATGAGATGTTTACAAGAGTTGCCGAAACTTACAATAACGGACGTACATCGCCTTTGTAAGTCCTCCTCCAAATCACCTACCAGCAAATTAGATAGAAGGGCTTTAAAATGTATGCCTCTTCATATATCCACGGATATGAAGGTAAGTCTTTATATCTAAAACTTTATGGCTTACGTTAGTTTGCTAGCTTATATTAGGCTAATAAACAATCCCGGGCTGACAGAATATGCGTGTTATAATGCTGTTCTGTTTTCTAGTATTAGGCGGAAAATGTCTACGTTGTGTCTGTACGCCTTCAAACAGGAAGAGAGCGAGCCATATTTACATGTTGCGGATATGACGTCAGGTTGCTATGTGCAAGGAGCTAAATGCTGGGATTGTCCATATTTGATCCAAAATATTGAAACAACCCAGCATTTTTTAGAGTGTATAATATTTTTATCTAGAGCCAAAAGTACTTAATTCAAGCCCGTGACCATTGCTTAGAACTCCCTCGCTAAAAATATAAAGCGCCGCATTAAGAGCTGAAGATGACGTGGTTATTTTAATAACAGTAGCAGAAACACGGTGAGCAGCAAAACATATACTTGCGCTAAAACACTGCAGAAGACGAGAATGCAGCTAAAACAATATGTTTTTATCTGTCATACAGATGACTCTGACCGTTTAACTAAACCAGGTTTGAGACAAGTTAATGTGTGGCGTTTTCATACATTTGCAACATTTTATCCTGCTACACCACTACTTCACAAGAAAAAAAAAACGCTGGTTTCTGCGGCATGCTATTTTGAAACAGCTGAGTTTGTGTCAGGCTACTGAATAAATAGATACGTTTATAGCAGCTATAGAAACTCTTTTAAGTTGATTCTTCCCCTTTCTGAGGCAAAAATACATCTGAGATCACAGCAATACTCTGTACTTCTCCATTTATATTTATATACATGTGAACGATGATACGCAGATTTATCTGCCTGTGAGAAAACTAAATTCAAATTATTAGCATGCTTAAATGAGGTTAAGAAGTGGATGGCTGCAAACTTTTTAAAGCATAATGAAAATAAAACTGATGTCATCGTGTTTGGACCTAAAAAACATGACGTGCTGCAGTGCTTAAATACAACCGCTTTGAATGGTTTGGTTAAATCCAGCGTAAAAAATTTGGGATTTGTTCTGGATAACGATTTAAAGTTGGACAGGCAAATTAGCTCAGTGGTGCGATCCTGCTTTCTTAGCTTACGTCTGTTAGCTAAGACTAAACCTTTTTTTTTATCTATTTTAGAGAAAAATAGATAAAAAAATATTTTTGAGAAAGCCATTTCGAAAATGGATTATTGTAATTCCCTTTATTACGGTGTTGATGCCGGAGCAATTGTGCGTTTACAGAAAATCCAAAATGCTGCAGCTAAAATGATAAAGTCGGCAAAGAAATATGACTCTGTGACTCCACTATTAATATCACTAAAGTGGCTGCCAGTAAGATGTAGAATTACTAAGATCCTCATTCTAGTTTTTAAGGCCCTGCACAATTTAGCTCCAGTGTATTTATCCAGCCTGGTGGTAATCCTTAAGATCTGAAAATAAACAGTTGCTTTGTATTGACTAAATATAAACATAGGGGTGAGAGCATTTTCTCAAGCAGGTCCAAAAACTATGGAATGACATCCCTCAATCGCTTAGATCTGTCAAAACACTATCCATGTTCGTAAAACAACATCTTTTAAACTCTAATGGAGAATTATTTTAACTGGGTTATTGTCTATGTGTCTCTTTTTATGAGATATGTTTGTTTATTATATTGTTTCTGTGTTTTTGTTTATTCTGTTATTGTGAAGCACTTTGGGCAACACCAGTTGTATTAAATTGTGCTATATAAATTAATAAACAAACAAACAACAAACAGCAATTTCTGACTAAGTGCTTAAGTTCGAAGCTAAACGGACTGTATCCTCTTGGTGTTGTGCTGTTGTTGGCTCTCCAGGATTCACAGGAATAATAGGCCGGAAGAGCAAACGCACATGCTTCAGTAACTTCACTGGCTCCTTCAGAGAAATGTCTCATGAAGAAAATAACTGGCCTTTATCAAAAAGCATCTATGCTCTTTTTTACTTCTACCATCCTCTGTTCCAGGTCAAATAAGCCGATTTATGATATAATAAATGAAGACAGGCTTTAGTAGGTCAGCTGCAGTCTTCATGCCTCGCTGGAGTCCCAAATTGCTCTGAAAAGCATCTCTCAATACTTTAGAATAATAATACAAATATTTGGCCATAATTATAAATCCGCAATACAAAATTGATCATGTTTTTGTGTTTATTTGAATTCAACATATATTTTCAATGTCATGTTTATTGATGAGTTAACAGATAAAAACATCTATTGTAAAAATCTACAGTATTTTACAATCGGTTTTAAGTGTAAATTAATTATGTGAGTTGCATTACTATTATAGTTTACACAAATTCTACAGCAGCATACGGATAAATCACAGTAATACAATGGAAATACAACTGAGGTCACAGCATACAGCTGTCATTTCACAATTATTTACTGTAAAAATGATACAGTAACTTACTGTGGAAGAAATGTAACTTGTTGCCAATAATTTACTGTCAAATAATTCACAGTGCAGCAAAAAATCAACGAATATAGAGTATATATGTATTTTGAACATATGTAATGTATTTTGAAAGTATAATTTCAATGCATTGTTACAATAATCATTTCCATTACACAGTTAAAATATTTCTGAAATATATTTTTAATAAGGTGCAAATAAATACTTTTAAAAAATAAACTGTATTTTCACTTCAAGTATATTTTTCTAAAATATACTATTTTAAAGTGTGTTAAAAGTTGTATTGTGAAAGTAGGAAAAAGCATGATGCTAAAATACTTTTAATATATTTAAAGATAGTACAATTTTTGTTAGTATATTTGCGATGTACTATTGAAAAAGGGAATATATTTCAAATACAATAAAGTATACTTTTTTTTCACTAGGGTTTTAGTCGATAAAGTTTTAAAGGACACCTATTATGGCATTTAAAATGTTCCTAATAATGTTCTGGGAGTCCCCAACAACAGTTTTATAATAAAAAAAAACACTTTTGTTGTCTTATAATATGCATTTATTTTTACCTGATTTGCTCACCGACTCCCTAATGATTCGTTCAACGACTCATTTTTCCAAACCCCTCCTTTACGTGACGCTAATCTGCGGTGATTGGTCAGATGACCCAATCAGTTATTGTTTGTTAGCCCAACGCATAAACATATTGATAAAGCACTGCAGTACTACAATACGCATTCTTTATGATAACTCGACAAACATTTCACATATTTAAAAAAAATTGACATTGGAGACCTAGAAGCTGCGCTGAGCGTAACTTACACAACAAACACACACACACACACACACACACACACACACACACACACACACACACACACACACACACACACACACACACACACACACATATATATCATTGCGCCTTCCCTCCTCGCGCCCCCGACGCTACAAAACTCAGCTGAAGTCTTTGAATGTGTTCTAGACTTCAAGTTTACACTTGATGGGCGGGGCCAATATCGTATCTACATCACTAGGAAACAGCTAATGACTCGTTTCAAAAACAATTCATTTCATAGACTCAGAATCGACTCTCACTTTTGAAAGACAATAACTTTATATACGGTGCACTTTCAGATATAAATCTTTGCAGGATGTTTTCATTCCCTTAGAGCTATATTCCACACTACATGAACAGTCATTTTCAAAAATCCATGATAGGGGCTCTTTAAATGGACAAGAATGCCTCGCTTTGCTTCAGTGGGCCTTTATTAACCCCTCGGAGCCGTTCGGGATGTTGAATGGACTTGTCATGGAAGAATGTCTTATACACCTAGGATGGCTTCAGGGTGACTAAATCATCGGCTCATTTTCATTTTTGGGTGAACTGTCCCTTTAACATCACTGAATCAACCCCGTTTCAATAAAACTCATTTTGGTTAGATCATGCAGAAAAGTTCTCTGCTGGTTGTCACTTTTTACTGTGCCACTAAATGGTGTCAGTAAACTTGTTTTAAACATGTTTCACAAATACTTATCCTATCCAAACTCGTCAATATAAATATGAACCTTTGTTCATTGTATTCACAATGAAATTATATAAGGCGAAAATCATATGATCCCATGAAGTTTATGAGACAATAATACATGGAAGATTGACATTCCTTTGACTGCATTGATGCATTGGCTTGGGATATCTTTTTTTTAAATATATATAGGCCTATATATATACTGTGAATTGACTGATCTTGAAATAAATGCATGTCATCTTGTAAACTGTTTAATAAGGTTACGCATCAAGAAAAGCTGTGGATACTGAGGTCTTGGCTGCTGGGGTTTTGGATCAGTGCACATGTGCGAATCACCAAATCACTCGGTGCTGATCTACAAATCGCTCCCAGATTATACAGTTTCTTTCAAAAGCAAGCACAAGGCTTGAATTTTGGAAATCTCTCTGGCCAACAGTATTCCTCGAACCCCTGGAGGGGGTTGTGTTGAGATTAAAAACCTGTCAGCAGGGGTTATTTTTGGAGCTGTACGAGGGAAACGTTTGCCTCTCATTGCCAGTGTGTTGTGGTTTGTTTGAGTTGGCATGCGGAGAGCCATCCCTGTTCACAGCCCACAGCCATTAGCCCTTCCTCCTCCAGAGACCACCGAGATCATGACCCATCTGTCATTTCTGCCTTTACATTAGAGTGGCGTTAAAATAGCAAGGTGGAACATTAATGCACATAATTATTTGAAGTCTCTTTATAGCCAAATGTCAGGGTGACACTAGCTGCCCCGATAAGATAATAAAGGGAAAAAGCCTAATTAAAAATGAAATTCTTTAAAAACTAGTGTGGTATAATCTTCCCTTGTGGAAAAAGAAGTATACTTTTTTTTAAAAAAGAGTACTTATTATGGAAATAATATATGTTTTCGGACACATCATTGAACGTATTTACAATTAAATGTATTCTAGTTTAAGTTTATATAAAATGCAATTAGCATTAAATTAAAGGTTAGTTTACACAAAAATGAAAATGATCCCATAATTTACTCACCCTCAAGCCATCCTACATAGATGTATATGATTTTCTTCTTTCAGCTTTTTTTCAGACTTTCTTCTTTTCTAATGGAAGTGAATGGTACCCTAGATTTTGAAGTCCAAAAAAGTGCATCCATGTGATGCACTTTTGTAAGAAAAATATCCATATTTATAACTTTATAAACAATAATCACTGGCTTTCGGTAACAGTCGTACAGGAGTCTAGTTCCGGCAGAAGCGTGACCTCTGACCCGACGCATGACGTAGGATGTAGGAGTAGCGCCAGCTTGGAAGCGCCAGGATATTTTTTAATATAACTGATTGTGTTTGGCTGAAAGAAGATCTATCCCATATACATCTAGGATAGCTTGAGTGTGGGTAAATTATGGGATTCTTTTTATTTTTGGGTGAACTAACCCTTTAAGAGTGTTTTTTTTTCTCAAGTACTTACTTGTACTTAACTATACTTATATTATATATAATTTCATAATTATTTGTATTGTCTTTGAAATATGGTTAAAGTGTAAAATAGACTTCATTTCATTTCTAATTAAGTACATAACATTACTTTAGTATGTCAACACATCACTGTCAACACATCAAATAAGTGTACTTCTTTAAAAAATGGCATGGTGATTTATAATGTACTTTAAAGGAAAACTTAATTTCAAGTCAAGTCAAATATATTTATATAGCGCTTTTCACAATACAGATTGTATCAAAGCTGCTTTACAGTATCAATCAAAACAACTCAACAATGTTTGTTTATTACTGGACATCCAAAAAGGACATCCAAGTTTGGTAGAGCTGATCAATGGTATGATTGTTTAATTAATTTGAATATCCCCAACTGAGCAAGCCAAAGGCAACAGTGGCAAGGAACCGAAAAACTCCATCAAGTGACCCAATGGTGTCCTAAAACTCCATCAGATCACCCAATGGAGAAAAAAAAAACCTTGGGAGAACCCAGGCTCAGTCGGGGGCCAGTTCTCCTCTGGCGTTTATGAACTAGAGGCCGAATTTACAGTAACTGTAAGATAAAAATTTATATGAATGCCTGGCTAAATAGATGCGTCTTTAGTCTAGTTTTAAACTGGGAGAGCGAGTCTGAGCAACGAACAATATCAGGAAGGCTATTCCAGAGCTTTGGAGCTAGATGTGAAAATGCTCTCCCTCCTTTGGTGGATCTGGATATCCTAGGAATGACCAGAAGCCTCGAATTTAGTGATCTTAAAGAGCGCGATGGATTGTAAGGCGATAGAAGATCCGTTAAATAGACTGGAGCTAAACCATTTAGAGCTTTATAGGTCAAAAGCAATACCTTGTAATTAATACGGAACTTTATAGGTAACCAATGAAGTGATGATAAAACTGGTGTTATATGATCATATTTTCTTGATCTAGTAAGAACTCTAGCGGCTGCATTTTGCACTAACTGTAGCTTGTTTATTGAAGATGCAGGACAACCAGCTAATAAAGCATTACAGTAATCTAGTCTCGAGGTCATGAATGCATGAACTAACTTTTCTGCATCAGAAACAGATAGCATATTACGTAGCTTAGCAATGTTTCTAAGGTGGAAAAAGGCAGTTTTTGTAACATATGAAATATGCTTTTCAAAAGACAGGTTGCAGTCTAATATAACACCCAGGTCTTTTACTGTAGCGGTTAAAGTAACAGGGCATCCTACTATGTTAAAGTTGTGTTGTGAGAGGTTTTGTAGACGGTTTTTAGAACCGATAAGTATTACCTCTGTCTTATCTGGATTTAATAAAAGAAAGTTACGCGTCATCCAATCTTTTATATCTTTAACACAATCTGTCAATTTGGATAATTTAGCGTATTCATCTGGCCGTGATGAAATATATATTTGAGTGTCATCAGCATAACAATGGAAACTAATTCCATGTTTCCTTAGAATATTACCAAGTGGCAGCATATATATTGAGAATAATAAAGGGCCTAACACAGATCCCTGTGGCACTCCATGGTTTGCCGAAGTCATGATCGATTTTTCTCCATTTAAGTAGACGAAATGGTACCGGTCAGATAAGTATGACCTGAACCAGCTTAATGCTTGTCCTTGAACACCAGTGTAATTTTGTAGTCGATCTAAGAGTATTGTGTGATCTATAGTATCGAACGCAGCACTAAGATCAAGTAAAACTAGTACTGAGATACAGCCCTGGTCCGAAGCTAAAAGTAGATCATTTATGATTCTAACAAGCGCAGTTTCAGTGCTATGATGTGGCCTGAATCCAGACTGAAACTTTTCATAGATGTCGTTTTCTTGCAAGAAAGAGCCGAGTTGAGCGGACACAACTTTTTCTAATATTTTTGACATAAATGGAAGATTCGAAATGGGTCTGTAATTTGCTAGGTTATTTGGATCTAATTGTGGTTTCTTAATAAGAGGTTTTATAACTGCCAGCTTGAATGCTCTTGGAACATGACCTAAAGATAAAGACGAATTAATAATATTGAGAAGAGGCTCTTCCACTATAGGTAATACTTCTTTCAGTAGTTTAGTTGGTATAGGATCTAATAAAACATGTTGTTGTTTTAGATGAAGTGATAAGTTTATTTAACTCTTTTTGTTCTATGGTTGTAAAGCATTGTAATTGTTCTTGCGGGGTGATAATTGCGGCTGAATTATAAGGCGCGAGCAAAGATTGAACGTTTACGATTTTGATTCTGATGCTTTCAATTTTCTCGGTGAAAAAGTTCATGAAATCATTACTACTGAACTGTAACAAGGTATTTTGTTCAGACGACTTCTGTTTATTTGTTAGTCTAGCCACGGTATTAAATAAAAACCTTGGATTATTTTGGTTGTTTTCTATTAATTTGCTGAGGTGCTCATTCCTGGCCGTTTTAAGGGCCTTTTTATAACGTGACATACTGTCTTTCCACGCGATTCTAAAGACCTCTAAATTAGTTTTTTTCCATTTACGCTCTAAATTACGGGTTTCTCTCTTTAAAACATACGTAGTATTATTGTACCATGGTGCTATACTTTTTTCTCTGACCTTTTTTAATCGAATGGGTGCAACCATATCCAATGTTCTAGAGAGAATGGTGCTCATAGTGCTAGTTAATTCGTCTAGTTCATCTGTTTGTTTGGGTTCAGGCAGCAGCTGAGACAGATCAGATAAGCTATTTGAGAAATTATCTATGGTGGATGGAAGAATTGTTCTACCTGGTCGATAATTTGACATTATTACAAAGTGCGCTTTTTAAATCATCTTAAGTGTGTTATGAAACTTGGTCATTAAATTGTTCTGTCTTTCATTACACTTAAGTGGCCTTTTATTTCATTAATATTATATTATATGCAAGTACCGTTTTTTTTCTTCACAAATATACTCATACGATTTGAAGTACACTACAATTGTACATTCAATACAATTACCAAATACATATGTAAATATATATATATATATATATATATATATATATATATATTTCAGTGCTTCCTACATTATGTAGTCAGTTAGTCTATTCACTAGCTTTTAAAACCAATCTCATGATTCTGAGCAAGAAAGACTTCACATCCAGACACACAATGAATTCACATCCTATACAAGAATTATTTTAGTGTGTACAGTAATGATAGTTGCGCTGTGGCTGAAAGGGATCAGGTATCTGATCGCCGCCCCTTGTGACTGCTTGCTGACACAGCGTTTCTGTTCAAACTGACGGCCCGGCCAGTAAAAGTCTGTAAGAGAAGATAAGAGCCGATGACAGACCCTCTGCAGTCCGGTCAACCATCCTGGTTAATTATTCATCTGTTTCCTCACAGAATGACCAGAGTCAATTCCTTTTCACACTGCCTCAGTCCACAAATCATCAATTCCCTCACTAGAAAATGGGATTATTTTTTTACCTGGGACAAGGAGAACCCTTGTGATGAAGTACATGTTAGCAAACTTAAAAAAAAATAGCACTTAGAATATATTATAAAAGAATATATTTAAGCACAAACTAAATGTAATGTTTTAGGACACTTTATTATAGACTTCAGTACATCTTTATATGCACCTATTATAAACCTTTATTTATTTATTCATTTTAAAAAAATGGTTAAAGTGCACTGTTCGATGTACTGACAAGCATTTATGGTAACCTAAAATATTTTGAATGTCATTTCTATTGAAACTTGTTTGTCATGTATTTGTATATTTGTAGTTACACAATTGTAATGATGAAGTCACAATTTAATATATTTAAAATGTTACCTTTAAATGTAATAACAGCACGCAAAAGTTAAAATTATAATCAAGTATGGTTACATTTTATTTTAAGGTGTCATTGTTACAGTGTAATTAGGCTATATATTTAAGTACGGAGTAATAGTAATTAACAACATGTACTTACTAAAGGGTTAGGCAAGGATTGAGATCTGGTTAGTTGCATGTAATTATGCATGATTTGCTGTTATTACTATTTAAGTACATGTAACATACGTAACAAATACACTGTAAAATAAAGTGTTACCTCAAATACTTTACATGTGCTTTAGTGTGTCATGTCTGTTTTTTGGTTTGGTTTCATGTCCATGTCTTTTATTTTGAAGTTTTCCCAGTGCCATGTTCCAGGTTTGTCATGTGATTTCCCTGACCCATCATGTGACCCTGTCATGGGCTTCCCCTGTTCATGTGTCTTGTTTTTATTGGTTCTTTGTTCCTTGTGTCACTTTCTGATTGGTTCATTGTTTCATGTCAATACCATTGATTTGTCTTAAGATGCATACCAGTAATGTTTATAAAAGATACCTAATTGAAATAAGGCCTAATCCTGACTTAATCTAAACCCTGTCTGTGAACCAAGTCATAATGTTGCTAAATTATAAGAATTATTTTTTAAATTCCACAAAATATAAAGTGGCCAGCAGTTCATTCTAGTGTGAACTGAAAACTTTCAGGCACCTATCAAAAGTTGAGGACAATAAACTACATAAAAACAGTGCTTTTTCCCCTCTCCAATTAATAATTTTGGAACGTGTCTTAATCTTCCTAACATCAGCAGCTTTTCAGATTTAGCATTCAGTGTAGCTTTAGCGGTTGAGCCTGCACTCTTTGGTTTAAAGTGTAACATGTAACCTAAAGCAGCGAAATCATGCATTCGTTTGAAAAGTTAATGAGAAGGACTTAATCACCAATCGATCACTGGCAGGACATTTAAAGTTCCTGCCTCATCTCCAAGCAATCTGGTCCTCAACGGTTCTGTCCGGCCCAGCCAGGCCCTGTGAACACTGGCCCATTGTCTTACTGCGCTCCTCCTGGGGACTCACTGGTTCTCCACTCATCGAGTTAGGACATGATGGGAGGGCAGGCTCGGGCCACAATGGTCAGCATTCAGAAGGAGACAGAGAGTTAAATAACCCAAGGGGACTTTACCCAAAGCCCACACATTTTGGGACAGTTACTGCAGATCATGTGACTGATGAGCAAGAGAAAGAATATACATAGTATGCCGGCAAAAATCACACAAAATCACATCTCTAAATCCATCAGATCCGTTTGGAGATTCCAAAGTGCTTACAGCATTTTCTGGGATTGTCAGATGGAACAAAGGCCTGTGTTCTTAGCAATACTCAGCACTGTCTCATGCCTGAACGCCCACTTCCACTTTGTTCCTGTGCCGTCACCAAGCCAAAGAGAGGTTTTTACTGTATAACAGACAGTGAAAGGCCTGACTGTGGAGCAGTCAGACAATATTTGGCACAATGATTGGGGAAAATCATTAACAACATCTGTGTCTGAATAATGTAAAAAAAAAAAACACCTGCATTTTGCTTTCCTCTCCAATGAGACAGCAAATACTGGAAAATGCTGAACGTGACACCTACAGCAAGTCTCAGCAACACGCTAATGAATCCCAAATGCGGCGGGTTGCAATTAAAGCTGTGAGCAAAATACAGAAGTGCTTCGGCCAACTGGATTTTAGTTCTACGACTTGCTGCACTTCTACATATAAGAGAACATTTAACCAATTGGACACTTGTTATTTTAAACAGATAATGATACCATGCTATTAGTTACTGTGGTTACTCATCGTCAGACAAGTCAGAGTTCATGGAATGGAATTATATGTTCCGCTTGAGGCCAAAACTTGGGTTTGAATTTCAATTGTGTTGGTAAACTGTTCATTGAGGTAAGCTTATTTTCAACACTCTTTTCCTCAACCCAGGCCCACTGGAAAAAAACATGCCTCTACCAACATGTTTGCAGAACTCCACAAACGTACCTATACAATTCACTGCAGTTTTCAGCTGAACACTAGAGAAAGTAAAACGGCAACAACTTTTATTCCTTTTCATTATTAGCAGATTATCAAATAAAGACTTATTTTCACACTTTCTTTGAACAATACTCTGTTATGACCTCAAAACGATTTATCATAGCACGTTTTGTTGATGTAGTAAACTTGCTCGGTAGCTCACTTGGTACAGCATTTGGGCTATGCATGCAGAGCGTGGCTTAAGTATGAGTCCTGTGAAACACAAATCCCAATAAAAGAGCTCAAAGACATGTAGAAGCCAGCTGAAATAGTGTGTCTGTATGAGCAAATGTGTTTTATCCCATTTTTTGTTAAAGGATTAGTTCACTTCAGAATTACTGAAATTAAGGTTTATGAGGAAAACGTTACAGGATTTTTCTCCATTTAGTGGACTTCAATGGTTTGAAGGTCCAAATTGCAGTTTCAGTGCAGCTTCAAAGAGCATGTAGGGTAGGGCGAAAAACTCCATCTCATTTTCTCCTCCAATTTCAAAATCGTCTGACATGTTGTTTCACCTTTTTAATTTTTTTTTTTTTTTTTGTAAAGGGCGTTTGTCTTAGTCTTTGCATGTTCGCTTTGTAAACACTAGGTCGGTCGGTACGTCCGTCTATGTCACACGTGACCTTTTTAATGTGATTACGTAATGTGTGCCGCATCATAGCTAGTGCAAGATGAGCATTTGTGGTTAAAAAGTATATAAATATATTGCAAATTTGTGAAAACGGTGACATCATGCATATGTGTTCAGAACACAGGCACAGTGTTTTTATTACAAAGTAACATCGCCAACAACTACTTAAGCGATTTGAGAGCCGAGAAAGGCGCTATATAAATATAATGAATTAACATGTCAGCTGTATGGATGCTTACACCATCCAATAATCACATTAAGCGCCGTTGTACTTTGCTACCTTTGATATGAAATGAAGTTTAATCTTTCAAATTCTGTCAATTGTATAATAAAATTCAAACAATAAATGTGGTTTTGGTGCTCCTTAATTTGGTGTGACAGATCGCTGTTTTTGACTAAGATCAAGAGGCACCACGAAGCACAAATTGAACCTAGGCTAGTTATACCACAAACAATAAACATGAATGAACATATGTTGAAAAAAGCAGTACAACTCTAAAGCGCTCAATCACTGTGGAAAGATGTCAATAGAGCAGCTTGTAAACAGCAACACAACATTACATTTACCTCAAGAAAGCCATTCAATGTCCAAAGCGTGTTAATTGGTTAGAAAAAATAACTCTAGAGAGGAGCATTTTGATAATTTTATGCACAATATATGTACATACGCATTGTTTAATGTATTTTAAAGTCCCCCTGTAGTCAATAATTTTATCCCTTAAAACTCATCTTTTATCATAAAAAATGACATATTTAAACATTATTTCCTTGAAAAAACAATTTCTTCATGCCTTAAAATAGCTTGAATGTAACTCTACACCCTTGCCTCATTTCACACACTCAGAGTGTGATCACTCACATCACTCACACACTCAGAGATCCACTCGTTGACGATCACACGTTGATGATCTGGGGTGCGTTTCCCAAAACCATCGTTGCTAACCTGTTAGCAACTTGGATGGTTGGCAATGGGAAATTGCATTGCAACCATCAAAGTTGCTAACTTAGTTAGCAACGATGGTTTTGGGAAACGCACCCCTGATTGGTTACAAGGTAGTTTGTGACGTCAGAAACACCAGCGGTTTTAAACCCTGTTTTTGAGACTGTCTCTGGTTCACTGCAGTTTTAAGATGAAAATACTCAGCAATGGTGTTGACTTGAATTTGCACATGGATTGTCTTAAAGCACATTAAAAACACCACATAGACATATAAACAAAATTAAAAGCTTAAACACCACAAACCAACAATTTTACGCCACAGGGGGACTTTAACATAATTTGGAAACATAATTTGAAAAGTTAATACAAAAACTGCCTTATAGCTTTTTTTTATTTGAGTGTTGATTTAAAAAAAAAAAATTGATTAATAAAGCAATAAGCCATAAGAAGCCCCACAACTAAATTCACAGTAAACTTTGGCTTCACGGTGCTTATTTAACAAGGCACAACCAATCAGAATCAAGGACCTGGAATATCCGGTTTAGTACTACTATTCTATTAGCAGTACTACAATTCTATAGTAGAATATGAGAATGGTTTTTTTTTCTTAAAGGAATCTCTCATATAAAGGCTTCAAAAGTTTCTTTTGGCTCTTTTATTCCTTTAAACTCACTGAACTGCTGGAATAATTTCCTGTGCAGGTACCTAAACACATTTCACAACCAGCTGGACAGCAATGAGGACACAATCATGAAGCAATCCAAGAAAACATCTCCCGTGTCCTCTCTCTGCCCTCCACTCATTAACTTTTATGGTACACCAGGAGAATGTTATAATAAGATCAATTTAATGTGTAACAGAACTTAAGATGTGGCACACGCACACAAAATCTCACACAGGCTGAGCTTTCTTCCAAACCACACACGGTTCCTCAACCCTTGACTGCTGTGGCTCTCTAATTAAACAGCCCTGGCAAAGCTCACCACTGAAACCTCCAGTTAACACAGGTCATGTTCAAGCAAAAGTTCATAGGTCAGCTTCATCACAAGAAATATAGCATCGTTTTACCTTCGAGGTGGTTCTGTTTCGACATTAAAGGATTAGTTCATCCAAAAACAAACACAAAAAAAATCTGTCACTGTCATGTTGTTAATAAACCTGTATGGCTTTCTTTCTTTAATGAATCAATTTTGAAGAATGTCCAAGATAATTTATATTCAAAGTTATAATGAAGAGCATAAGGAGTGTTATAAGACGTGTTAGAGCTGCACGGTTCTGGATAAACTGAGAGTGAGAATCACTATTTTTTTTCATTTCAAATAGAGCTGCACGATTTTACAGACAACTAAATAAAATAACATGTAATTTACTAGAGGTTCTGACCAAATATTAATTGCTGCAGTCTATTTTTTTTTTTTTTTTTAAAGTATTATTTAGAACGAATTAATTAAAAAAATGGTTTGAATGAATGATTCAATAACTTGTATTATTATCGGATGAATCAGCGTTTTTGAACAAATCTCTTGAATGAATGATTCAATGACAAATACATGTTATCAATCACTTGTTGCCTCTTAGTGGCGTAACAATATAAATCGATACAATCAATATTTGAAGCGCCAAGTTACTTTCAAAAGGTAACCGCTACTGAACACATCAGTGTTTATATGCAAACTATACACTTTTATCCCAGCGCTATTAAAACCAAGTAAAACCAAGTTTTAATAGACCCAGGCGAATCGCTGTCATTTAGGAAAAATATTGCGTGGTTGTATAAATCGAGATTGTTTTTTTTTTACGATTAATTTTTTTTTTAAATTGCTTGCACTCGTCCATATAATAGCAGTGAATTGTCACCGGCATCAATCTTTTTAAAAAGGATGCATATTCCAAGTGTTCAAGGGGTATACGATAGGGTTCAGTGAAAAAACAAACCAAAATCGAATGTACTATTTAACCAAAAATCCTGACCTTGGTCTTTAGTGCTCGACTGTGCATTTGTGAGACTCTTTTAGTATGGCATACTGCATTACAACAACACCAGGGTGAGTAAATGATGACTTAATGTTCATTTTAGGGTTAACTATCCCTTTAACAACTTAAATATGTGCCAAATAGGCCTGCACGATTCTGGGAAAAATATGAATCACGATTTTTTAGCTTAGAATTGATATCACGATTCTCTGCAACGATTTTTTTTTTTCTCATGAAGTGTAGGCTATTATAATGTTTATTGCACACATGAACCATGACAAAACAAAAACAAAGAGCACTGGGCAGTACCAAAAATATTTGTTTTGGCATTAGGGATGTCAATTTTCACAAATTTGAAATTCCCATGACTCAAAACGCCATTCCTCACCAAATTAATGAGAATGGTTATTAATCTAAATAAAGGGCTAGAAGTATTGTAAAATGTTTCAATGTGATTGATAATTAAATGAATAATAATAATAACCGTTGGCGTTGAGCACTTTGCTAGCGCGTTATTTAACTCAGAGAAACGCATATGAGATTAATCGGATATATCAGATATATACAAAATAAACATAATATTACAAATGATATCTGCACAAAATGACGTGAATGCACAAGTGAACTTGAAGTTACGAGCCATTCAGAATGACTCATGTTGTGGTGCCAAATATCTCATTTTGTGTTTGATAGGCCGAAGAAAGTTAGATTAGGTTTTTGAAACAACAAGAGAGTGAGCAAATAACACAAGATTTTGTTGCATGTTTGTGTGAACTACTTAATTCCGTTATAGGCAGAACATTTTAAATGTAAAAATGTAAACATTAAAACTTGACCCAGTTGAGGTTAACAGAGATGACAAGATTGGTAGCTCAATTTGTAGCATGGAGAGATTATGACACATGCTGTGAACTCATGAAGGATGTTTTGGTCAAAGTGGACACTCAATTGTAGAGCATTGAACTAAACAGGAAGTCTTAACCAGTGAGAATGTGTTTATGAGAGCAATGCATCAAAAGTGTGGAGCGTTCCTGAATCACAGCCCATTACCTAAAGGCCTTGTTCTTCACAACATACGAGAACTGCTTATCCCAGAGCAGACGGTCTAAAAACCACACACAAGTAGCCATGAGTCGATATATTGCCCCTTCTGCACAAATGTTAAGCCTCTTGACACTTCAAAGTGTCTTGACACATTTAACAGAAAATAAAATGATTTTAGGCTACATAAAGCATACAAGAAGCAGGCCTAAACATTCAGGAATGCCCCTGCTTCAATAGGTTAAGCTCTATCAACAGCATATCTAAAAAAAATTAAACCCTGGAACATTCTTATAGTCTTGAATGGTTTCTTTTCCTGCCTGGAAAGAGGATGTTGAAAACTGTGGGACTCTACCTTTTCCACTGCATGATGGTCTAAAATGAGCCCAACAATGTCATAATGATTCCGCTTTTTTCCATTTACCCTCAAACTGTCTTTTATTATAAACCTAAAGACCAACACAAGCTTATAACATTTGTTTTTTTTTTCTAAGGATGCACCGAATGTTACAATTCTGGCCAATAGGACAAGACAATAATTCTTTTCATGCTGTGGCCAATAACCGATGAATGGACAATTCAATTCTGTTTTTCTAAAAATAAAACACTAAAAACTAGAATTATTCATTTAAAATAGGCCTACTACAAGTGAATTTAGGAATCCCCACATTATAATGAACAGTATGAAAAACGTATATTAAAAAATATAAATGTATTTTTATTTTGACACGAGAAAAAGATTATATTTAAAAGAACTATTAAATTGCAGGTGTTTTTAAAAATGAACTATATGTGTTAAAAAAAAATTTAGAAGACTCTATGTAAAAATATAGAAATGAGCATGCAAATCCAATATCAACCATATATTATCAGCCTATAACTAATGTGGATCTGGTATATCTTATCTGAAGAAAATTTGAAAAATATAAAATATAGATGGACGGCACAGGATGACGAGTAAAAAAAAAAAAAAGTTTAAAACTTATGTTTAGGGATTTGAACTCATATGAGCAATAGTAATAATCATGCTACAAACTTATATTTCATAATTTTTTCCAGTAATAATAGGCTATTTTAAGGCAACTGGCTATGTATTCCAATTACCAGCCAGAGGACAAATTAATTTAAGAGAGGGAACATGCCAACCATACATTATTAATGCATCTGGAGGCAATGCCATCACTTACTAGTAATAGAGAGCCTCCATCAAAGACACTAGATTGATTGATTAAGAGCACACCTCATGCAATTACAATCTCATAGTATTCAGAGTTTCTTTATTAAAGAGGATATGTGATAATCCTGCTTTACTCATGCTGAACGCGAGACTGAAGCTACGGTCGCCTCCAGACACAGGGCTGAGATTATAGAGCGACAATAATGATCAAGCGGAGGCTGCCCTAATTCCCCCCCAACACACTCCTCACACAGCACAAACCAAGCAAAACACACACGCTGTTTCTTTGTTCTCCTCGTGCATTCATCTGTGAATGTGTGAATGTATCTTTTCCCCATTACAGCTGTGCAGTGTGTAAACCGCCTCATCCATCGCCTCAACCATTTCCGTTCATGACCTGTGAAACGCTCTGCAGTGTGTGAACTCGACTTTATAAAGACTCCCTGTGATGAAAATTATTTTTTTTATGTTGTTTATATGTGCTGTTGTTTTTAATATGCGCCCCTTTAACACAAAACATGTGCAGTATTTACTCGTTAAAACTGCAGTGTAAAGATGCTGATGCCAAAGGCTATCAATTACTAAACACTAATGCTCAAAAATAATTTGAGTAGGGTAAACTTAAATTAAACAAATTAGTTCAATCAAATTAACTTTTATGAGTATTTAGAACTTTCCTTTTCTTTTGAGTTCACAAAACTCACACATTTTAAGTAATCTGAATCGTTTCGTTGTTTTGAGTTTTAAGAACTTGTTTCTTTTAATTTAGACAAACTTAAATTTAACTGAAACTGGGCTGGGATTTCAGATATGTTAAATGATTATGTTAAATGTTCTATAATGCCGTATTCTGTCATTAATTACTCCCTCCATTGACAGCTAGTTGCAACTTGCTATGCAAAGTTCAAAAGTTTAAAAGTTTACAAGTTCATCAGAGATTGTACAGCTAATCCATGTGAATTGAGTGCTTTAGTCCAAATATTCTTAAGAGACTCGATCGCTTTAGTTGATGAACAGATTCAATTCTTACAGAAGCTCAAACGTGCTGCGTAACAGATGAGAATGAATCTCATTGGTTCTCACATGTCAAGCGAACATGCTTGAGCTTCCAGTTAATGATTTTTTAAATGTAAATAAAAGCCTAAATTAAATCTGATCATCATATGAAGTGATTGATCGAGTCTCTTCAGAAAAATGAGACTAAATCGCTCAATTTATATCGATTCGTTTTTTTTTTTCGAACTCAAGAAAAAATCATTTAAATATGTCATTTTGATTATCAAAGATGAGTTTTAAGGGATCATTTATTTGTATTACTCCTTCGAACATTATTCGACCCCTCCAGTAAATTTGCACCCTGACTTTCCAACAATCCATGAACCACAACATTAGTCACTCCAAAAAAAACACAAACCCATAAAAATTCCAGGAAAAGGAATTTACATTTTCATGCTAAAAGAGTGTGTGGCAGCAATGCACAGGCCCATTGAAGGTTACGGTGTCCTGATGTCTGTGAATCAGTCACAGCTCAGACCGTACTGCAGATCTGGGATCATGGATCATGGATCTGACAGCGCTGACACAGAGATATAGAGCAGACGTTCGCACGGTTCTACGGGTTCAGAGGTGATCAGCCCTCAGGACAGTAGGAGCAAATCACAAACCAGTCACTGGTGGAATGAAGCAAGACAATCTCATACACACGCATAAGTAAGAAGAAGAAGAAAAAGAGGAAGGGTAGACCGATAGGGATTTCAGGCATTTTGAAATAATGAGTAACAAAGTTACAAAAAGAGTGAATTGTCTATCCTTTGGACATAACAACTAAAAAATAGTGATTAAACTCCAGTTCACAACTTTACAAGCCAGAATCATTCAGAAGGAATGTGACTGCATGCAGTGATATTGGTACACATTAACTTTATGTTTAAAAAAGAGAGACTTGGTTTGCAATTGTATTTAAATCCCTTATATTGAAGACAGGATCTGACCGATAGACACCAAAATATCTTCATAAAAAAATAAAACCTGACAAATAACAATTAGCAATTACTGTTACCCTATACTATACATGTCAAAAAATGACATGCTTCCCCTATAAAACAGTCCTTCCTCGTGCCATTTTTTGGGTGTTGCCAAAACATGAGTCGCTGAGAACATTTGCTTATAACCTTTGAACCTCAACTCATCATCTGTCATTTAATGTAAAAAAATAGGTGCACAAGACCTGTGATTAGTGTTTATGGAGGTATTAAACATGATTTCAGGTCTCAGACTTGTGGAAAGAAGCTCTATGTTGACACAAAATAACAAGTTAGTGTGTTAAGTATTTATGAAGTATCTCCCTCATGACAGGTCACACACCGCAGAAGCTATTGAGTGGAGCAAAACATCAGCAACCGATAAAGAGGACAGGAGGGGTTTGGTCTCATGTGAAATCCAACACAGTGACAATTTGTTTTGGCAAATTGGTTGCAATCTCGTACACTGACATTCGTATATTTTCTTTTAAAATGAAAAGTGTAGAGAAGCAAGAGAAACTTAACAAGCAAACATCTTAATTTTCAGGGCTTAATCAGGACTTGCCCTGACAAATGTCATTAAAACTGATGGTTCCAATATTAGAAACCACATCTAAGCGGAAGCTTTTCCAGCTATACAACTTTATATAACAAACCTGAGGAATTTAAAGCTGTCAAACTTGGGAGCTGTGACACGCCTGAGTATTGTATTCAACACCTGACGTCTTAGGACATGTCTCTTGGGTCAACACAGAGAGCCGGTTTGGTATCAGTTCCAACTGGATGCAAGTTCTAGTAAGCGCTTGTTCTGCTGGGTCAGACTCGTGTGTGTGTGTGTGTGTGTGTGTGTGTGTGTGTGTGTGTGTGTGTGTGTGTGTGTGTGTGTGTGTGTGTGTGTGTGTGTGTGTGTGTGTGTGTGTGTTGTGAATGGTAATGGGGAGTGGACATTTCAGGCGGGTCTGTATCTGTGGGTCACTGCGACTGTGTGATGTACTTCTGAAATGTTAATGAATAGTATTCTGCAAGAACACCTGTAAACCTGAACGGAAAATACTTAATTATAATTAAAATAATTGCAACCAAAAAATTGCTCTTTTTGAGAGCATCTAGTTTGCGATTTTGTTAATGTAAATGACACTCAAACATTTTTAAGAGTGACTTTTTGGGGCAACTTGATGTGATAATTTATGATTGTCTTAAAATCGACAGATTTTTCAAAAGCAACACACTTAAAAGTAGTTTATTGTAAAACTACTTTTAAGTGTGTTGCTTTTGATTAATCTCTCTATATGTCTCGATATAAAACAAGCACTTACTCTTTAAGGACTATATATTAATCGAACTTGTGTAATAAACAACGTGTTACAGATTAATAAACAAAGTGCAAGACCTCCTACATTCATAAGCAAACATGTATCTTACTTTTCAGTGCTTGAATTAAAGCTTTCCCATCCTTGATCAGCTCCTTGATGAACTTATTGGTCTTCTCTAATTCCAGTTCATGAGACTTCAGCCTCTCTCGGAATTGCGGGCTGTCCAGATAGCAGTCGCTGAACTCTAACGCAGGCAATCCCATTCTTATCCAGCTCCTCGGTCCAGGACAACAGAGGAATGCAATGCAGATACAACTCAACCGCAACTTTAACTAATAATAAAAGGCATACAAGTGGAAACTACATAGCTGTAGTCGGAAACGGATGCAGTCTGACAAAAATCACAAGTGCATCTCTTCAACAAAGCCGCTGCTGGAGAAAAGAAAAATCTACAGATATTTGAAGCGATCTGTCTATCAAGGGAATCCACGGAATACCCGTGCGCTTCTCATGACGACGTCATAATGTTCGTCTGTAGGGTGGGTGACGATAAAACAAAACGCGGTAATTGCGGACCCCTGTTTGGGCGTTTTTAAACGCGTCTGTACCAACCTACCATGAAGCGGATAATCCTGTGATTGACATGTCTTTCGGCCAATGGTGTCGCGGGATTCCGGAGCGGGCGGTGAACGCGGCACGCACGCTTTGTATGCGACAGGATAAGAACGTGATTGGTTGGATGGTCAAGAGCGATGATGTCACTACGATGTTCAGTTCACACATTACCCACTGTATCTATCTATCTATCTATCTATCTATCTATCTATCTATCTATCTATCTATCTATCTCTATCTATCTATCTATCTATCTATCTATCTATCTATCTATCTATCTATCTATCTATCTATCTATCTATCTATCTATTCTGTCCAGGCTATCACTTTTCTTTGTAGTGCACATTAATTTATGAGCTCCTACACTGTAAAAAATATAAATAAAACAAGTAACTCCCTTAAATAATCACCTTATGAATAGTTGTCATTTCGACTTAAATTACATTAAATATTTTTTTGTTGTTGAAAAATTGCTTAATTTATTTTGATGAGTAAAAGCGATGTAAAAACATATGTTGTCATACTTTATTGATCATATAACTTGTTTTACAGTTAGAAATACTGGAACAGAGACAGGGTCAGACATTTTCCCGAACCATCCTGAATTCCTTGCTCCCAGTTTTTTCTCCAGGGTTTGTCTCACTTTTGCTCTAAATATATTTCAGTCAGAATCTTGTTCAAACCTGTCAGCATCTCCTAAAGCCATTTAAGGCAATGCTAATGAAATGCACAGATATGTATACAACATAAACTGAACAGAAAGAAGAACAGAAACCATATTGCCATCGCTGCTGAGGAAGTTCACTTAGGTGTTGCTATATCTATGGCAGCGGAATTTACATTTTGGTTAAGAAAAAAAGGAAACTTGTTGAATCTTGTGTTGCGAGCATAGGCGTAGCCACCTAAAAATAGATGCAGAATTATTTTTTAAGTTTTGATAAAAACATTTTTTCTAAACTTGGCCTATTGTTGTTTACTTACAATTGGTAAATTTAGACTTTTATTTTATTTTTTTAACAACTATCGTTAAAAAAATATCTGCTGACATTCAGACTTCCAAATAATCTGCAAACAGCCGCTGACTGAACATACAGCGGTAGAAATTCATGTGGAGCTCTTATATTTAACATATGAATATGATACAGTTAAGCAAAATCACATGATAATGCCATCACGATTGAAAACGTGTCACTGATTTCATATGATATTTTAATAAACAAGTAATTAATATTAAGTCACTTACATTTTAGACACAATATTGACTGTTTTTGTTGTATTTGAGCAGCGAAAATACCAAACAAAGATCACAGCAGAACCACAGCGCATCTCACCAGAACACATAAGCGCATTACTGAATGATTCAGCCGTTTAAACGAATCGTTTGAATAAATGGCTCAATGACTCACTCATTAAGACGGTGATCTTTAGTTTTGTGTTTAAAAGGTAAAATGGGCCATTTAAGGTTTGGGGGTCCCAGCCCCTCTGGAATTTAGAGCCAATGACTGCAAAGGATTTTAAGCTGTTGTCATAATTGTGCTTGACAAGTAACAGGTGATTTGATTGGTTTATGGTTGCTATGGTGGCGGGTACACTGTAAAAAGTAATTGCTGATTCTACTTAAGAAAAACTAGTGAATTTAACTTACTTTGGAAAATTAGTTGATTTAACTTGATTAGACTGAGTACTGAGAACTTTTAGGTGGATGCAATAGTTAAACTAAACAAATCTAGTACATTTAAGATTGGTAAGTGTATTGTACTAAAGGCATGTTTACACTGTTGCAAATTTCTAGAGCACAGAAGTTGCATGATAATAATAATAATGAAATTAGAATAACATTTTTAGTAAATACAATTAACGGTTTGATAATTTATATATATATATATATATATATATATATTCTAATTTAATGTATTGATCAAATTTAAGAATTTAAAATGAAAGATGAAACATATAGGAACGATATAGGAAAAATGCTCTTTATAAAGGTTAAAATATCATAAATATGCAGATTTAAATATGTCAAAGTTGACTGAACACTGATGAGAATATTGCTTTATTAATGCATTTTTTTTTACTTGGACAAGTGTATGACCGATACTTGTTCGGAGGACAAGCACACGAAAAGGCTTAATGTCGAGCCCTGAGTTATATTTGATATAATACTATGGTTATGTGGCGAGCCTGTGTATAGATTTACACATCAGCCCAGTCTATTCTGTGATAAGCAGAGTCGGGGTTTATTGCACATTAATCTGACAATAAATGTGGCACACAGTTTTTCTTATGCACACAGAGACTCTTCCCTGGCTACGCTGGTGGTTGCGAGAGTCTCTACCGATGGCTGATAAATGTTCCCTGAGTGTGAGTATATCTCAGTATATAAGAACTGCCTCATATCATTTCATCCCTGCTGGTCTTCTTATTAATGAATGTATTGGTCCAACACAACTGTCTTCATCTCTGATGTGAAGTAGACTGCCACCATGTGCCTAAAAAGGGACATAACTTATATTGGGTCAGACTAATCACATAAATCATTTGCAAACTATTCGTTTATAGTTCATTAAAAATGTGTCAACTGTAATTAATACGTTGATTGACTTTATACAAATAGTATGATCACTGTAATTATCATTTAAATAGCTCATATGTAAAGAGTTAGATGATGCTTTTTTAACAACTTATTAACCATCAATTGTTCTCATTAGATTGGGTCACGGGATATCGGAAAATGTCATTAATTGAGTGCTTTAAACCAACCTTTATTGGACATTAATTACATTAGTAATGTAATTAGTAGTTTTGCAAATACATTAAGCACACACACACACACACACACACACACACACACACACACACACACACACACACACACACACACACACACAACCACACAACACACACACACACACACACACACACACACACACACACACACACACACACACACACACACACACACCACACACACACACACACACACACACACACACACACACACACACACACACATTGGGTTTCCATGTTTTATAGGGACTTTCCATATAATTATACTGTACAAACTGTATATATTCTGTCCTCTAACCCTCTAAACCTACCCATAATCCTAACTGATTTTAACAGTGTGACTTGAGTTTTTCATATTGGCAGCAATATGTTATTTACATTTTTTTTAAGTGGTTATGTTAGAGATATAGGCTTAAATCTATTTGTATACATTTGAATGAACTTTTAATACTAATGTACATATCCAATAAAGATATTAAAGCACTTAATTAATGACATTTTCCGATATTCTGTGAGACATAAGTTGTTAACAAATCATTATCTAACTTTTTATATATGAGCTATAATTTGTTAACAACAGTGACAATGAAAGAAGAACTCACTGTTTGTGTATAAATGTATAAACTAGCTTATAAACAATTAATTAAACTATAAACTAATAGTTTGTAAATATTTTTTTACCGTATACTTATAAAGTGTTGCCTTATAAGGCGTGCTGGTATTATATGTCATCGGGTCATTGTTATCATTCTTTATAGTTTGAGTTTAATTGTGATGTACGCACAAAACATTGTAATTGTTTCATTGATTCTTTATTGATCCTTTACAGAAAATTGCATTGTCACGACAGCTTCAACAAACACAAACACAGCACCACACATAACAAAGTCATCTCCGAAACTGTACGATCTACAATATAAAAATTACAAAAAATTATAAATAAAAATGAACAGGAAATAAGAAACGAACGCTAATGTACTAAGATAAAAAAGTCCAAATGATGATATGTACTATTTGAACTATAGATTATAGATCGTTATCATCACGACACATTGAACATGCTTTATCAAAAGTCACACGTAGGAGGCAGTACAATCCTAACAACCTGCGTAGGTTTCCAGCTTCTTCTGGTACTCTATTCTCTTTTCCTATTGGTCTCTGGAATTGCCAGTCTGCTTTAAACAAAGCTGACTTTATCACATCTATTTCTAGTCATTCAGGTCTATGCGTATTGGCCCTGACTGAGACCTGGATCAGACCTGAGGACACTGTCACACCTGCTGCCCTCTCTACTAACTTCGCTTTCTCTCACACCCCTCGCCTGACCGGAAGGGGTGGAGGTACTGGTCTGCTCATCTCAAATGATTGGAAATTTGATCCTTTACCACCTCGTTGTGACCACTACTCATTTGAATCGCATTCAATCACCATCACTAGTCCAATAAAAATCCATTTTGTAGTTATCTATCGTCCCCCAGGTCAGCTTGGCAGTTTCTTGGAGGAACTTGATGTGCTACTCTCATCCTTCCCTGAGGATGGTACTCCCCTCATAGTTCTTGGTGACTTCAACATCCACATAGAAAAACGTCAGGCTGCTGAGTTCCACACCCTGCTTGCCTCATTCGACCTCAAACGAGTATCTACTGCAGCTACTCACAAATCAGGTAACCAATTAGACCTTATTTACACACGCCACTGCTCCACTGACCATACACTAGTCACTCCACTGCACACCTCAGACCACTTCCTCCTCACTCTCAGCCTCAACCTACCTCAGAACACAACACACACTCCTCCACAGGTCACCTTTCGGCGAAACCTACGCTCTCTCTCACCCTCTCGCCTATCCTCTTTGGTCTCATCCACACTTCCTCCACCTGACAAGTTCTCAACACTTGATACTAACAGTGCAACTGACTCTCTTTTCTCCACTCTAACACACTGCTTGGACAACTTCTGCCCACTTTCTTCCAGGCCAGCCCGCACCACACCCTCTGCCCCCTGGTTATCCGATGTTCTCCGTGAACATCATTCTAAACTCAGGGGTGCAGAGAGGAAGTGGCGCAAATCGAAAGATCCTACTGACCTTGGTCTTTATCAATCCCTCCTCTCCTCCTTCTCTGCTAATGTCTCTACTGCTAAAATGACTAACTACCACAACAAAATTAACAATTCTTCTGACTCTCGCATGCTTTTTAAAACCTTCTCCTCTCTTCTCAACCCTCCTCCTCCTCCTCCTTCATCAACCCTAACAGCTGACGACTTTGCCACATTCTTCATTCATAAAACATCTACCATCAGCGGCCAATTTAACAATCCACAAACTGACACACACATTTTACCAACTAACACACACATTCTACCCTCATTCTCTCTGCTTTCAGAGGCAGAAGTATCCAAACTACTCCTTTCCAATCGCCCTACTACCTGTCCGCTTGATCCTATTCCTACTAACCTACTTCAAGCCATTTCCTCCTCAGTCATACCCGCACTCACTCACATCATAAACACCTCTCTTCACACTGGTACCTTTCCCACAGCATTTAAGCAGGCTTGGGTAACCCCACTGCTTAAGAAACCTACTCTTAATCCAGGACATCTGGATAATTACAGACCGGTATCCCTTCTTCCATTCGTCGCGAAGACACTTGAACGAGTTGTTTTCAACCAGATCTCTTCCTTTCTCACACAGAACAACCTCCTGGACAACAATCAGTCTGGTTTCAAAAGTGGACACTCAACTGAGACCGCGCTGCTCTCAGTAATCGAAGCCCTGAAACTGGCAAGAGCAGCTTCCAAATCCTCAGTTCTCATCCTGCTAGATCTGTCTGCTGCCTTTGACACAGTTAACCACCAGATCCTCCTGTCAATCCTAAAGATGAAGGGAATCTCGGGAACTGCACTCCAATGGTTCAAGTCTTACCTCTCAGGTAGGTCCTTCAGGGTATCGTGGAGGAGTGAGGTGTCGAAGTCACAACATCTACCTACTGGGGTGCCTCAGGGCTCAGTGCTTGGACCACTTCTCTTCTCCATCTACATGACATCACTAGGAACTGTGATTCAGAAACATGGCTTTTCCTATCACTGCTACGCGGATGACACACAACTCTACCTCTCATTCCAGCCTGATGATCCGACGGTAGCTGCTCGCATCTCAGCTTGCCTGACAGACATCTCTGACTGGATGAAAGACCACCATCTTCAACTTAACCTTGCGAAGACTGAGCTACTTGTTATCCCGGCCAAACCAACACTTTGTCACAACTTCACTATTCAACTAGGCCCGTCATCCATAACTCCATCACGGTCAGCCAGGAACCTTGGAGTTGTTATTGATGATCAATTGAACTTCACATTACTAGAACTGCCCAGATCCTGCAGATTTGCTTTGTACAACATTAGGAAGATCAGGCCCTTCCTATCAGAGCATGCTACACAACTCCTTGTTCAAGCGCTTGTTCTATCCAGACTGGACTATTGCAATGCTCTCCTGGCTGGTCTTCCAGCTTGCACGATCAAACCTCTGCAGCTAATCCAAAATGCTGCAGCTAGAGTGGTCTTTAACGAGCCGAAGAGAGCACACGTCACTCCTCTCCTCACAAAATTGCACTGGCTGCCAGTTGCAGCTCGAATCAAATTCAAGTCACTGACGCTTGCTTACAGAACAACCACTGGCTCTGCTCCCTTTTACCTAAACTCATTACTTCAGACTTATGTCCCATCCAGAAATTTACGCTCTACAAGTGAACGTCGTCTTGTGGTGCCACGTCAAAGAGGCACAATATCTCTTTCTCAGACCTTTACCATGACTGTTCCCTGCTGGTGGAATGACCTACCTAACTCAACCAGATCTGCTGAGTCCGTAGCCATTTTCAAGAAACGGTTGAAGACGCATCTCTTTCGGCAGCACTTGTTCCAGTAATACTAACACTTTCTCTTCTCTTCCTTTCTATTATATATATATATATATATATATATATATATATATATATATAAAAAAAAAAAAAAAAATTACGGATTCTACGTTGGATTAAACTGTGAAAGGTTATAGCACTTACATTTTGTTGTCCTGCTGTTAGCTTAACTGCTTCTATGGTTCTCATTTGTAAGTCGCTTTGGATAAAAGCGTCTGCTAAATGAATAAATGTAAATTTAAATGAACAATCTGTTATCCGCCGATAGGAAGGACTTCCTGGTGCGCTCAGACTTGCACTTTGGTGCGATCCGTCTGTGACTGAAGGTGCTGCTGTTAATCACTCCAAGGGCGTAGAGTGGATGTGAGGAATTGTTCATTATTGGAGACATTATTCTGCAGACGCAGGATACAGTTCATGCACCACAGGACCAATGATGAATACACCTGCATTCTGCTCATCTTCTCACACAGCAGTCGAGACTGGATTGTATTGAAGGCGCTTGAGAAGTAAAAGAATGTGAACCGCACAGATGCATCAGGAGTGTCCAGGTGTGCATGGGTCCTCTGTAGCATGTAAATCAGGGCATCATCTACACTCATGTTGGGCTGATATGCAAACTACAGAGGATCCATTTTAGTTGACATAGCCTTGATGTAAGAGAGGACCTGTCTCTCAAACGTCTTCATAATATTTGAGCACTAGCGGCACCAGGAGGCCTGCTAGGTGGGCCTCCAGAAAACTGGATGGTCCAGTTAAAATAAGCCAAAAAAATAAAAACGGGTTCCCCTTCATCTCCGTTTCAGCGCTTTTCTGTGGCACTGGCAATATTATCTTTCCCTCCAGAAAATGTGCAGACAGAGAGCCAGACACTAACGTTAACGTTAGCCTAACTGTTAGCCTACTTGCTTGCTGGTGTGAGGGGGTGGCTACGGGAGGACTTGATGGGGAGAGGGTGGCCGAGCAGGATGGTAATTCGTCACTTGTAACCGCGTTACTTAAAATGGCAGGAGTTTCCTCCTCCTGCTCCTCAGAGCGTTTCCTGCTGAATTTAAATGAAAACAAGCTGCTTTGCTTTGCGTTTCATATTAGTTAATAGCTACCGTCTGTGTCTGTCTCATTGAGCTTGCTTGAAAAGCTTGCGCGCCAATGTGATTCATTTCATTGGATCACTTGCTGGTGACGACGCAGCCTGTGGGCAGGCTTAAGAGTCCACATGTGGGGTAGAAGCCGCTGATTGGCTGAGAAACTTTCACTCAAAGCTTTCCTCGGGCTTCTTATTGGATGAAAATCTGCTAGAATGAAAATCACTCACTACTCACTAGGCCTGGGTCAAAATGGGTGGGCCCGGACCTAAAATGCCCAGTGGTAGCGCCGCAGGTGTATTTGAGGTGAAAACAATATAGGCTAAACACATGACAGTATGGGACTAGAAAATCTGATTCAGTGATCCATTCGTGTAGCGCAATGGATTACTGCATGCCAACTGAAAGCATCACCGCTGCAATCCTCTCCATTCATGCCATCAGCCACTCCAGCTGCACCTCGTAGCGAGCCTATGCAGGTTTACTGCCGACAATCACAACCCGGCTCATGTCCCTTTCATCTCTTCTCCTGCAAACCAAATCACAATACTCTCTCTTCACAGCAATACTGATTCCCATCCCATCTAACCAAGGGGGTAATCCATCAGCCGGAAGTTGAAGCCTCGCGGGAGCCGCCATTGTAGCAGAACTTCACCTGCTGTTAGCATTCCATTGACTCCCATTCATTTTGGCGTCACTTTGACAGCGAATAACTTTACATCTGAGGCGTCCAAAGACTCCATTTGTCCATTATTTATTTCTAAAGAAAATAGACAATGTATAAAAGGCTCCATTACTTTGTATCTTACGTTATGGCCCCGTAGAAGCCGTTTTTGTAAAAATAGGCTAACAATTGCATCATAACCACACGACTTTTTGTCGCACAATAGAGACATTACCGTATAGACAGGAGGAGAAGCTCGCATGCAATCTTTTACTGTCTATGAGGCAATCGGGGGGATGTAGAGGCATAAAGTCAAGGGAGAAGCCCATAGATAGAGAGTCCATAAAAGCAATGGGACAAAATATTTCAACAACGTTTTTGAGGAATTAGGTGATTCAGATTTGTCTTGCTACCGCTACTAGAAGATTTACAACTGTCAGACTGTCGTCACGCTCAGTTTGAGCCTGCGCAGTTGCTCAGCCATCAGACAGGAAGTGCAATAATCAGGCTTTAGTTTTCTCCGTTGAAATCAATGGGGTCGCTGTGTCCATTTCTTTTACTGTCTATGCATCTAACGCTGTCGCCTCGGAGCCACCCCAGTGGTTCACAAGATCCGAGCACAGATCCTGGCAGAAATTCAGGATGCTGGCTCCAGAGGCAGACCAATTCCCAACTCCAGTACCTCACTATTCAGAACTGATATTCCCATAACCCACCCATCAAAACCCCTTCTCGACGCATCACTCGACACCATCCTCCAAGCAGTCTCCCCCAGAACCCTCCAATCCTATGTGATAGCATGGAGATGTTTCAAAGCATTCCACTTCTTACATAACATGCAGTTTCCAGATATTTCTCTCCTTTCAATCACCTAATTTATCTTCTATCTGAACAGCGTTAAGGGCCTCCAAGTCGGGTCCATCAAAGGTCACATGAGCGGCATCCATTTTTTCACAAATTGATTTATGGCGCTCCATCCCTAGAGATAAATAATTCACAAACATGATCAAAAGGGATTCTACGATCCCAGCCCACCCGCCCTGACACCAGACAACCCATAACGCTATAGACATTCTCACAAAATGTATTCATACATTTAACAATCTCATACTTGGTAAACAAAGCAAGGCCATAAAAAAGGCCATTTTATCTATATTTTCAACCTCTCGTCTCCAATCCAACCATACCAAACCGTCCCTGCGTACCTTCAACTTAGAAACTCTCAGGCTAAATCTCCTTTCAAACCTCTTTTCATAGATTACTCCAACAAACCCGTCACATGCTTTTGGTCCCAAATACACCTTAGCTTAGAGCAATCAGGCATCTCAGCGCAAAATTTTCCTGTCACTTTTCCGTGTCTGAGCAGCAACCTCAGCAGCCCAAAAAGGCCTTTCCCCACAGGAGATCCAAGCTCACGGAAGATGGTCTTCAGACGCTCTCCATAGCTACATCAGAACCAACCGTTTCCACATTAAAAAAGCCCATCAAACGGCAAAAGAAAAAAAATCCATCTTTTCTCTTTCTCCATCCTGTGAGGCTTACCCGTCCGATTCCGTGAGTCTTGATCTCCCATCAGATGCTGCGAGAGTCTTCTGGTCGAACATCTATACTTTACTTTCCGTCCGTCTGCTGGCGAGGCTTACCCGTCTAATGCCGTATGTCTTGATCTCCAGTCAGACACTGCGAGAGCACTCCTGGCTAGGCGTTTCAAATTTCTTTCACCCTGCCGTCGGCCGATAGGACCCACTCACCCGACGCTGTGAGCTGCTCCTGTCAGAGGCTACGTGGGCCCTCTCAGTCGGTCATATTTGAAATCACGAAGCTCTTTGTTCATTGGCCGGTAAGGGTTTATATTTATTATTTATTTATTTATTTAACAGGGACCATACAATCAAACATAGTTACAATACAAAGCCTGTAACTGATGCGCTGCATATAGAGTTTATAGCTAAAGCTAATTTTCAACTCCTGTCCCTGGTTGGGCATTTCTAAGTACATTATAAATAGATACAAACAAATAGAAAGCATTCACATTTCTTCACACACACACACACACACACACACACACACACACACACACACACACACACACACACACACACACACACACACACACACACACACACACACACACACACACACACACACACACACACACACACACACACACACACACACACACACACACACACACACACACACACAGGAAAGGACCAAGTATGGAGCCCTGTGGTATTCCCAATTTGATGTTCAAGGGTCACCTGTCCGACGCTGCAAGATGTTCCTGTCAGTGATTGCTTGGGCCCTCCTTGTCAAACGACCAGGCTTCTTCTCGAAACGCTAGCCTGCCAATGCCTGCGCTTATTTTTGGGGCTCTTTAGTCGGCTGTCCTTTGCTCATTTGCTTTTTGGGAGAGTACTCTGGGTTCGTTCCAAATTCTGAGCACAGAGCCCTCCCCTCGGATAGCACGCTAAATATGCATATACCTTTACTCTATCTAATTATATGTTCATAAATGTGAAATGTGAAATAAAGATGACTTAACTTGACTTGTATAGCAATCAGCCTGCTCTAATAATCCAATCAGAATGATTTTACCTGACTTTTTCTAATCCACACTTTCCCATGTTGTTGATGATACGATTATTGAACTGATGCTAGCTCGTAATCTTGTGTCAGGGCTAAAAAAAATAAAAGAGGACGGGGTGTATCTATATTCTATGGCTCTACATCAGCTGAACCCACTGAGGTCTTAGGCTATTATTCATTACTTAGAATGTACATGAACACGCATCAGCCTTGAAGATTTTTATTTAAGTATCCATTATATTAAATTATTACGAATGTATTAAATTCCATGGTTTGACAATCACGTAATGCACCACAATATTGACAATATCACAGTTATTTGTTTAACACTATATGACTCATTATTTATATACTCAAAGAGTATTCACACAATTCGTGTTATACTGTAAATCCTTGAATGTAAATTGTAATGGACTAAATTCCAATAATATCTCAAATATAGAGGATGATGGTGTTTTGATTTGACACCCTTATATCGAGATCTGTTATTTATAAACTCATAAGTTCATGCATTCCGAAATACATAAATGTAAGTGCCGTCTGAAAGAATTTGTAATTGTTAGTAAATGATCATGTGAATAAAAACATAATACAGCGTCAAGAGCATCAGTTATGTACATTTGAATCTTACAAACTATTAATGTATTATGTCATTAAACGTTATTTAAAGGTCTGAAATCCCCCAAAAACATTATGTGGGTTGAAAACACTGAATTGTTGTGATATGTGAAAACCGCTGAGCACGTCAGTCTCTGGTTCAGCGCCAGCAAAGTGCGAAGGCACATTTGATTTTAGCAGTGATGCACTGAATGTTCCAATCACACTGGTGTGATAGTACTCCTCAAAGGGTTAAAATCAACCCAGTTTCGGGGGTGGAGGGGGGACAAATTGCCTCGTGGCGCCAGTCCTGCTTTTGGCCATGACTGTAGAATGATTTCTGAAGGATCATGTGACACTGAAGACTGGAGTCTTCAGCAAAGACCATGAGGATCAAGTCCTCTGCACAAAAACCCTATGCCCAGCTTCAACTTCTCCTTCTTCAATATGCTGGCATGAGGGATCCCGACTTTCAAGCAGGAAATGTTTGAAATATTCTGAATGATATCAAACCACAATCTCACTCGTAATGCAGCCTTGAATCATAATCACTCCATGTTCGTTTGTTTGGCCAGAGGAGAACTGGCCCCATGAGCATGGTTTCTCACAAGTTTTTTTTCCCCAAGGGTTCTCCCAAGGGCTTGCTTAGTTGGGGACACTTAATATTCAGTAATATTATTGATTTGACTGTACTGACACTATTGGATGACAACTAAAATGAGCTGGATGATGACATCAGTGCTTTCTCCAGAGCTGCTTTATAGATTAATTCAACTCCTTTTATATTTGATGAAGTTTGCAGAGTTATTGAACTGAACTGAACCGAATCAACATTGAACTGACTATTGTCTTTTTAGAGCTGCTTAACTGCAGAATTTAATTCTGTTTGCATCATCTGTTCATCTAACTGCTTTGAAACAATCTGTATAAAGCACTATAGAAATAAAGGTGACTTGACTTGACTTGGAGAAATGGCTGCGGAAAATTCAGCTTTGCCATCACAAGAATCTTAAAATATATTCAAATATAGTTTTTTAAATTTTAATAATATTTCACAATATTGCTGTATTTACTGCATTTTTAATCAAATATAATTTATTTAGGAATTATTTTAATTATTCTACTAAATTATCTATATTATATCTTATCCATTAATCACATATAGAAACATATACCTGGAAAAGTAATGGAAATTCAGAAGGTGTGGGAACCTTTGTCACTTATCTGTACATTTAGTAACTACACAGTTAAACTATAACTGTATGTCAGAAAAACTGGGTGTGTAAACAAATGTGCAACAAATAGCGACGATACAGACAGATCTAAATATACAATGTCCTGAAATGAACACAGTTCACTGTCTGGGCAAAAGATGAGGTCACATATCTTCTACCAGATCTGACCGCATCTAGTGCAGTAGTGCTTCAGTGAACAGCGTTCAGGGCAGCTGATAACCAGATGATGTTACACAGGCAGGTTTTCCGAGCAAATAAGCCCACGTCACACACATAGACTGCACTGGATAGTATGCAAAAGCTGCCTTTTTGCCCTGGGATGTATCTCATAATGCTAGTCATCCTTCGAGAGAACAAGAAGAAACCTGCCCACTGACTCTATCCAGACTATCCAGAGTAAAAAAAAAAAATGAGACTGCATTTCTCTTTGCAGCTCTGAAACAAAGTCACAGGTAAGTCTCAAACGTTGCTGGTCAACCCAGTTCATTAGCACTCCGTTGAGGGCCATCATTCACACTGGCTGCTTTGCACAGTGTTCTCGACAACCTGTCTGGCACTAAGGCTCTATTTCTAATAAATACAATGTATCCGTGCAGTGGCTGTGTGGAAAATAGGCTCGGTGTAGGCCGAACACATTCCTGTTCTGTTTGTTCTCTCTTGCTCTCCGAACATGTTTCTGATAGCTTTTCAAACCACTTCAGATGTGATGTCTGGCTGAGGCTCTTTGAAGTGAATGAAAACCAAACTACCTATTGGCCTTAAGGGGATAGTTCACCCGAAAACGGAACAAAATACACATATGGTAGCTTGCATGTTTACCATATGTGATGTGGTTTTAGTTATAGGTGTTATATGCGAATAACAGTCTAAATTCAATGTGTTCATCATAAAAAAGTTATTATATCTCTTGACAAAATTCATATGGATTCATGCTTTAAGCCTTTTGGATCTTCTACGTTTTGGATACCTGGGCTTTTAATGGAGAGGCCCACTCTGGTTTCATTAAAAATTAAATTAAATTAAATATTAAAAATATCTCATTTGTGTTTTCAAGATGTCATTTGGAACAAGATTATTTTTATTTTTGGGTTAACTATCCCTTTAAGCAAGGATCTTGAAAGGGCCATAAATTCAAATAATGTTCTTTATATGTACTGTCAATACTGGCTACATGCATTTTAGATTTCAGCGTTTTGTAGTAGAAGGATTCTCTTGCGTAAAAGTAACATACTATTGTAATGTTTATTCACACACACACACACACACACACACACACACACACACACACACACACACACACACACACACACACACACACCACACACACACACACACACACACACACACACACACACACACATTTGTAATATACTTCTTATGGACCCAAATTATAAGAACCATAATCATAATTATGTTTCAGAATAGCAGAACAAATTTGGCTGTTTATAATAAGACGGTGTGAAGGAGGTTGCATGACACATACTCGTTATAAGTGGTAGTTGAGCTCGGAAGACGGATCCATTTCACTCCCAGGGGTGTTGGTGCGCACAGCGGGTCTCAGAGCAACACTCTGCGTCATGACCGAGCGGGATATCCCCGCTTTCACACTGCTACCGACGGCCACCGACCAGAAAGAACACAAACATAATTCTCTGCAAAAACTCTACTGCAGAAATGGAGGATACCATCTCAGGATCCAACCCAGCGGGACTGTGGACGCGAGTCGACAAGATAACGACGTTTACAGTTAGTATTTGTTTAAAGCATACTGAGATTATCTTAATTTTTTCCTAACACAGAGCTAAATGTAAAAATGCTATCTAAATATCGATGAAATAATGATAAAAGCGCTTGAAAACGTGTAATTTAGTAAACATATGCGATAAAAAATGTATAGACTATAGCCTAGGCCTAGTAATAGTATGCACTATAAAATGTAGCCTAATAAATTTCACGGACAATGCCTCTGTATAAGAACTTGTGAATTGTAACAACTGTTACCGCTACCTTTCCATATAGCCTAGGTAAGAATAATCAAATCATGTAACAGCAGTAAATGTGTTATGATTATTGTATGGCAGCTCTTTTGAAGGTAAAAGCTGTGAAAGCAGGATTGGTGGCCATCCGGGGTCATGCGACTGGACTATACCTGGCAATGGACAAATGTGGAAAACTTTATGGCACTGTAAGTAGCCTAGTTGTTAGTTACAAACAATTACATTTTGAGCAAATTCACAACTTTGATATAAGTTTAAAATGAATATTTATATTCCTACAAATAAAATTGAACATATAAACATCTCAATCATTCTTTAAACTGGAGCATGATGTTTAAACTTGTTAAATTCCTGAACTCTGATTCATTAAAATGATCTGAACTGTGTAACAGCTCTTATCTCTGTGTGTCAGGCCATGTTGAACGATGAGTGTTACTTCGTTGAGAAGATAGAGGAGAACCACTACAACACATATCGTTCACAGAGGTATCAGGAGAACGGAGACTGGTATGTAGGGATCAGAAAGAATGGACGGACAAAAAGCGGCTCCAAAACACACAAGGGCCAAAATGCAATCTACTTCCTGCCAATTCCAGTGGATGGCAGCATACAGTAATGTGTTGGCATGTCGAGGCTCACAAAACACCCCAAGCACTACTAAGAATTAAAGTAAATGAGAAGACAATGCTAAGTTAGTCATTATATCTATATAATATATGTCCATATATAAAAATAAAACATTTATTTTTATATATTTATTTTAGATAATTTTATCTGTACAGGTGAATGTAAAGAAAGTTAATTTTTTTCAACCAATACAAGTATTTTGTTATCATTGGAGCCTTTGATATAGAAATATCTTAAGAATGTCTTATCCTTTCCTATGTAAATATACTGTATATGCTACTAACTTTACTGAATGTTTATGCAGTACAAAATAATTGAAATATATCTTATATGGCATAGCTTCACTGTGACTGAAAAGTACTTCAATAGTGCAACAATAAATCAGTTTAAACATTAGAAACAAAATGTTGTATTATTTTTATATAATTCAGTCCCTCCAGGATTTCGCGATGTCGCGATCGCAACTATTAACGCAACTTCAACAAATCCACGTGAATTCAGTGCGCCTTGCAATTTTGACCAATCACCGCAACTTTTCTGCAACTTTGACCAATCATCGCGCCGGGGTCCCCCGCAAAGCGTCGTCATACGTCAGCAAACTCGCTTGTTTTGTTCAGAAGACGCGCAGCAGCTGTGGGCTGCCAAGTGCCAACGTCTCACATTTAGGCTAGCTACAAAAATAACAGCCAGTGTTGCCAACTTAGTGCCTTTAGTGACAAAAAAAGCGACTAGAGACAAATCTAGCGACTTTTTGGACAAACCTCAGTAACCAAATGTTTCCAGCACAATCCTGCGAGCGCGAGGTTTGCTTTCTCCCTGCCGTCACATCTCTCTGCGTCCCTGTTCAGTGAACGGCTGATCGGAGCAGCGGCCGACAGACGTGAATGAGCAGTGTTGTTTCTACGGTGACGGACTCACTTATCTGCTTCTCCTTTGTTTTATATTTAAAGAATTTTCCATTTTATTTTACTTTCTTTTCTTGTGTTTATCACTTGTAATACTCACTATCACAGTGCATTAGTTCACCCAGTTCCCGAACTCTCTCAATTCAGATAATTTTTTTACACATAAAAAAATAGCTACTCGTTATATTGCCTGACAAAAAATAAATAAGGAAACGAGAACGGCTTTATTGGATATTCGGCTATATTATATTATATTATATTATATTATATTATATTATATTATAGTATTAAACTTTAGATTTTTCCACCATTTAACTTTTGTGGCTATTCCTAAAAAACTGTATTTTCCACTTTATTAGTATTGGCATCTTTCAACATAAATGCTGCTTAATGTTTGTGAGGTTCTGCACATTTACATTTTTGCAGGTGCAGATCTTGTTTAAAAAAAGTTTAGTTTGTTAGATTTTGCTGTCTTTAAATCGTTTGTTTTGCCTTTTTATAAGGTTACTAAAGGTTAGTTAGTGGGTTTGTTCTCATTAACGTGTTACAAAGTGAGCACGTTTGTCTCTGAAGTAAATTCTGGACTACAATAGACCAGATGGTGAACAGTGTTTTCTGTGGGACATAATAAGTCCCTTCGGGGTGGAATTTGGGCTTTTTCACTTAGTAAACCTGCACAAAAAAAAGATATATAATACAATAAAGGAAGGGAAAAGGCCAAAAAGCATAATATAAGCACTTTAAGTAAAAATCTATCTACATTTGCAGTTTTAACCTAAAAACAAATGCAGAAGAACATCGCAACTTTCATCGCAACTTTTTGGAAAAGCGGCCGCAACATCAGGCATTTTAGGCCGCAACAATCACAAAAAAAGCCCGCGAAATCCTGGAGGGACTGATAATTGTGTGACCCAAATTATATCCCCATGCTATTAAACCAAATTTAAAAGTAATTTAATTAGTAATTTAGACTACAGTTGTTTGGTGAAATTACACTTAAAATCCAACTGTATTAGACAACTGAACAATACATTTCATTCTGGACCTGTCAATGGCTCCTTTTGAGGAGTTTTGGTGTGCAATAACAGCACAAGTTTGGGAATTTGACTAAATATTTCTGCTTTGTGCGTCCCACCTTACAGGGGTTTGGGATCATTTCCACAAGCAATTAGGGTGTATTTTAAAGATTTGAGAACACACAATGAACCAAGGGAAACAACTTTTCTTTGGCCTAGGGTAATATTGTACAATGTACATGATATTAATAATAATAAATATATATATATATACACACACACAGTATATATATATATATATATATATATATATATATATATATATATATATATATATATATATATATATATATATATATATATATATATATATATATATACTGTATAATAAACACACACAGTCCCCTCCACTATTGGCACCTTTGGTTAATATAAGCAAAGGCAGCTGTGAAAATATATATATATTTTTTGTCTGTTTATCCTTTTGATCTTTCATTAAAAAAAATTCACAAAATTCGAACCTTTCATTGAAGTAAAACAATTGAAAGGTTAGGGAAACTCATTTTATGAAATAAATGTTTTTCTCCGATGCATGTTGGCAACATTTATTGACACCCCTAGAAAATTGTAAAATATCTCTGAATTCACATTTATATATATATATATATATATATTAATCATCCATCACAATGAGTAAAACCAAATAATATAGTTCTGATGTGCAGATTGTTGACCATCACAAAATAGAAAGTGGTTGTAAGAAAATAGCAAAAGAATTGAAAATCCCCATTTCCACCATCAGGGCAATAATTAAGAAGTTCCAATCAACTAAAGATGTTACGAATCTGCCAGAAGGAGGACGTGTGTCTATATTGTCGACGGTGAGGAGGAAAGTTTGAGTGGCCAAAGACTCTCCAAGGATCACAGATGGAGAATTGCAGAGATTAGTTGGGTCTTGATACTTGAGTAGTAGATACTTTGGAGACGTGGTCCGAATGAAAACAGAACGACTTCAAAATGTCGCGCTATTCGGCCACGTCCACGGGACAAGGAGGAGAGGGCGACCAAAGAAAAGATGCTTCAACAACTTGGAAGAGGATCTGTAAAAAATGAGTCAGAACATCGTCGACGACTGCAGACTTGGAGACTCTGACCGAAATGGATGGAGGGACTCCGAGTCGGGGCTGTCAGAGCAAAAAAGGTACAAAAGCTGTCACTGTGGTATTACCTTTTCAAAAGGTACACCTTTGTGCCGAAAGAGTGCATATAAGTCCCTCAAAGGTACATATTGGTACCAAAAGTGTACATATTAGTACCCTTTTGAAGGGTACTGTCCCAGTGACAGCTTTCGTAGCTTTTGTTCTGAGAGTATACCATCGCCATGACACACACACACAGTTGAGTCTTGTGGTCAGAAAGCTTAATTTTTCTTTTAACAAAAAGCACCTACATCATCACCACAAGTTGTTTGGGAGAGTTTCAAGAAAAATTCACCTCGCTTATCCAAAAACAAACTCCCGCATATTCAGCTGTCAGATACATGGTATCACGGATCTCAGACAGTAACATAGTGTCGGCCCAGATCCGGCCCACATCTGGAACGCGTTGAATCCACATGTTGTCTGGGATTCTAGCAAATACCAACAGATAAAAAATCTAAACCTGACTGCTTCTGCTAGAAATCTTATAATAAGCCATGGTTGGATCTTCCATCAAGACAATGATCAAAACAAAACATCAAAATCAACACAAAAATGTATTACTGAGCACAAAATGAAGCCATCCCAGTTCCCTGACTGGGAAAAATGTTCGCTGCTTAAGATGTTGTGGTGTTGATTCTCATTGTTTCTAGATTGTTGTGCAGAGTGATCAGATGGAAAAAAGCTGCAAAAAAAAAAAAAGACCAGCTATAACATCATTTCACTAATCATATCATGCAGCACATGGGAAAGTGTAATGGGTAAAATTAGTAAAAGGAATATAAGAACAGACTGATTGCTATATAGAGGGAAGAAGAGCTTGCACTGCGGTGGGCTCTGGCGTTGTATCCGTGCATCGGGATGGTGGCTGGATGTTCTCTGGGCTGGTGATCATGATGGTGAACCCGTCGTGCTTGAAGACCCAAACACTCCAACAGGCTCCTCTGTTCACGGTGGAGGAGAAGACGCATTTGAGTCCATTTTTAAACTTGAGGAGGTCCATCTTCTGTAGCAAGCGGCTGCTGTAATTAACACACAACGCAGGAGAATAATACAAATAGTCTTTAATCTAAAATTGCACAAAAAAGCTGGGGAAACAACCGCTATCCATAAATGAGATCGGACACAGAACAAGTGTGTGGAACTAATTAATAAGCATAGATACAAACCAGTGCCGGGAAAATGAGAACAAAGGAGATTGGAACTAGAATAAAACCAAAACATAACCATGTGACAACTGTATTATCATGGTAGTGGGTTTTGTATGGGCACACACACACACACAAAACACACACACACACACACACACACACACACACACACACACACACACACACCACACACACACACACACACACACACACACACACACACACACACCACGAGTTTCAATATAATGTAGAATTTATTGGGATAAATTGTTTTGAACATAACACAGATTGTACTTTCTCCAGTAGATGGCAGTAATGTATTTTATTAGCCACTTTTCAGCATAGATGACTTGAGCTGAAAATGGCTGCGCTCCACACGTTTCAGAGTAACCTCAGAATATATTAGTGAAACTTTCTTTTAAGAGTTTCAGTGTAAATTATTTCCAGGTTGCTGATTGACATTTAGTATGGGCAAAAATGCAAATGGTCTTGCATACCTCACTACCTTTACGGAAGGACAGCTGAAGCAAATGGCCAATTGCAACAGTATTGGTTGGAAATGAGACTCCTTTCTGTAAACAGTTAAAAGTTGAAGAATTAAAACAAGTCAAAGGACTGTTTTAATAATGCAAATCTGTGAGGTTAAATGACAAACACACACACACACACACACACACACACACACACACACACACACACACACACACACACACACACACACACACACACACACACACACACACACACACACACACACATTATCAAACAAACAGATGTACGATTGCATATCCACCCACACAAGCAGAAAGGAGTGCTCTCTCTCTCTCTCTCTCTCTCTCTCTCTCTCTCTCTCTCTCTCTCTCTCTCTCTCTCTCTCTCTCTCTCTCTCTCTCTCTCTCTCTCTCTCTCTCTCTCTCTCTCTCTCCTCTCTCTCTCTCTCTCTCTCTCTCTCTCTCTCTCTCTCTCTCTCTCTCTCTCTCTCTCTCTCTCTCTCTCTCTTCTCTCTCTCTCTCTCTCTCACACACACACACACACACACACACACAGCCCTGCACCCTGGCCTCGAGCCTTTGAGGCCATGGTTGGAGCAGGAAGGGAGCCATTCACAGTAAACTGAACAAGCAACAGCTTCCTCTGGGACTCCCCCGGCACAACTGCAGCCAAGATACCAGCATTATAAAGCACTTTGACAGACCTCTGTCAAAGCGGACGACAAATCCTTTAAAAATTGTACAAACACTTCTTCATTACCTCAAATACACACACACACACACACACACACACACACACACACACACACACACACACACACACACACACACACACACACACACACACACACACACCTGCAACGTGCCTCTGGAGGAGTCTCAAACCGGAGTGTGTTGTTGACATCTGCGTGAATTCATGTGTGTGTGGCCTTACTTTTCTACCTTGCTGTTGTTCAGCCTCCGTCCATCCAGGAGGGAAAGAGGGGATGCATGCCGGTCAGCTGATTCCACTGTAATTAAAGACTGCTTTCCATCTGCTGAAACACTTTGCTACGTCCCGAGCGGCTGCAAAAGCTATGAGGCTGAAGGGGGGGAGGATATGAAGAGGATGGAGGAAGGAAGAAAGAAAGGGGGGGGGGGGCATTGGTGGAGAATGGAGAATTCCTCACGGTGTGCCTCGCATGCTTGCGGTAGGGCCTCGGAGAGCGGCTTATTAGGATCCAGGCCTTCTCGTTTTCAAAACTGCAGTTCTGGGCTGTGTGGACACATTCTTCAGATAAATCATTCTTTAAACGTTCGTTTATACTGTTATCACAGGGATGTCGTCCGGGGACAACCGGAGAACGTTGTGCCGGGCCCACTAAGGTTCTCCATAGAGTGCTGCATTAATAACATATTTTTGTAGGCCAACTTCGGAAGTTAGCATCACTCTGGTTCCCTCTATTCAAACACCTAAAAGGGTTTTTCATTGGCTTTTGTATTATTGCAGAAAATAAGCTTTATGTAAGCTAAAGCTAAAAGCTAAAAAGAAGCTATTAAGCTTAATAAGAAAAAAGTTTATGATTCTTACATGTTTTGTTCATCATGGTAACCATCACATATGAACACAACTCATGCATTTTTTAAAGCGTAAATACAATCACAAGAATCGTCAACATCACCACCACAATTAAGCTTCGACAACTCTTTCAGTCTTTATTAAAGACATTTTCTCTGAAAGTTTGAGTGAGAATAGTTTGTAAGAGCTCGACTGTGAACTAGATGAGTTTACATGTTCAGCGTGATGATTTTCAATGTCCCGTTTAGCCACATGCTAGCAATCACCTTTTACAAGACAAGTAAAATGGATAAGACAAACCACAAGGGGTATTAATCTATGTCATGCTGTAGAATAAAACATGAAAATATCTTGAGCTTGTGTTCACCACACATTTTATATCAGACATCCATTCAAAAAACTCATTGACTTCAGGACGATATAACCGGAAGTGCTAACATGCTAACTCGTTTCCAGCTTCTGGCCTACAAAAATATGCATTTCTACAGCTCTCTATATGGTTAATAGCAAACTCATTCATAATTTATCCCATTTTTTCCCCAGCAGGCTCAAAGTAACATTCACAGTGAAATGGTAAATTCATGTTAAAATCTGGTATATTGGCTATTAATATTATCAAGCAGACTTACTCTGCATCTTTTTCAATGAATACTTTCCCGAATAGCTTTGTTTGTAGTATGAGTGATGCTTGTGGGTGGTTCCCAGGTTATTAGGTCAGTGACTTGATTCATTTTTTTTCTCACATATGAATTAATGGAAAAAAATACACAAAATCATGTGATGAAACCAACATGCAGAAACATGAAGGGGAACAAAAACCTAAAACAGGAAATAATGTGAGAGAGAGGACCCCTGTAACCTCCGTGACTGTGTGTGCTAAGGTCAATAAGTCTCTTAAAAAATCTGAAAATCTGACCTTTTTATGACATGTCAAGGTTAGTTCAGGCTGTAAAATGTTATGGTGCTCTTATATACCGTTGACCCTGTTGCTATGTTGTTGCTAAGATGTTCTGAATGGTTGCTTGGAGCTTCTGGGTGGTTGATAGGGTGCACCGTAAAAAGTGGTTACCTACAACTATTACCTTAACTCATTCCCTGCCATGGATGACATTTTCCATGGGCGCTATATGCCTCTTCTGAAACAGGAGAGAACCTCTGGATAAAAAACACAAGCAAAAAAGGTTAAGAAACAAGTGATAGAAGCATTAGTCTTTGAAAAAGAAAAATCAATTTTCTTAGCTTTGTGTTCAAAATGTTGCTTTTTTTATGAAACTTACCGACATTCAAGTGATAATAAAAAAGAATGAATGAAGCTAGAATAAAACAGCTTTCTGGGGGCCATAAAAGTTTTGTGAAAATTATCAAAAATTGTTAAGAAATGCTGTTGGGGAAAGAGTTAAGGAGTTATTTCTACCTGATTTAACCCATAAAAATGAGTTTGTTGGTATAAATGAATGTATTTAGGTTGATTTAGTGTACATCATTTTTAGGTTACCGTTTTTTCAGTGTTTTCTAGTGTGTTTTGGCCAGTGAAACACCATATTATGTTCTTACTCTCATTGCGAAAAAATCTTCTTGGTGAACGATATGAATATTTGATCAAAATGTAATAACTCGCTCTCCATCTGAAATGACATCATCAAGCTTATGTATTTTTCAACCCCTTCCTCCCAACCACCTGTCAAATATTAACCACATTTCACGATCCAATCCATTTCTGATGGAAAAAATCAACACCCACCATACACTCTCCAATCAAATATTCAAAAATATGTATGAATATGGAAGTAAAATGGATTGTGAAGGTTTCCTGATGACTGATTACAGCGAGCTGAAAAAACATATCAAATCATGTAAATGAACAAATTATAATGATGAAAAAACAATTCTGAAAATAAATGACGTTGTGTAATTGCCAGATTAGAGAAATGTTGGGCCAAACTGTACAAAAAGATGTAATAGATAGATTGATGATTTCATAAACTTGTATTATTATGCAATCTGACATCCTTAAATAAAAAAATAAAAATAAAAAATGTTTATTTCAGTAATAACAGAAAATCTATGACTATATTCATAGTGTATTTTCAGCTCAGTGTGTTGGTCACCTTTTCCTCTTCCTGTGAGATATCAGTCAGATTTCCATAACAACCAGAATCCCGGCTAGCCCACCGCATTCTCATTGGTCACACCGCCCGTTCTTATCCACACAACTGACCGATTCATTGACGGAAAGAGCTAAAAAAAGACTCTCACCCTCTGAAATATCTAAAAAAAGAGTGTGGTGTTACGATAACAAATACACGGCAGCTGTACTCTCCCTTTGTGCGTCACACTAACACAAGCGAGGCTCTCGGCAGGATGCGTTCTCTAGATTCCCATGATGTGATACTATTACATCTCCATCCAGAAGAACAGGAAGTCCACTTCCCGTCTTTCCTACTTCCTGATTATAAACCCTCTTGGCAGGAGAGTGTGAATGGAATATTACAATCTTTTATCCCTGTCCCATTTCTTTGATGAGCTGTAATACATCCTCAGGAAATAGGATATTGACATTAGTTTCAATAATTAAGTGGCCGTCAGAGAGACTGATCTCATCTAAACTGCACTCTTATGTGATGTGTGTTAAAGAGCTTTTATTTTTGGCATGAAACTGGGTCACATAGAGCATGTTATGATAATCCCTTTTTTTTTTTTTTACTACACCCATTGGGGTTTGGGTAAATGGTCTTAAAGGAATGGGTTAAGAAACCCCCTGTTTGAAAGGAATTAAAAACTCAACTCATTCTCATGTTGTTCAAACCTGTATGATTTCTTTCTTCTGCTGAACACAAAAGAAGATATTTTGAAGAATGTCGGTAGTAGGAAAAAAAATACTGTGGAAGTCAATGGGAAACATCAACTGTTTTGTTACTGACATTCTTCAAAATATCATCTTTTGTGTTCAGCAGAAGAAAGAAATTCATACAGGTTTGAAACAACATGAGGATTTCATTTTGAAGTGAATTATTACTTTAACTTTCTTTGTTCCGGGGAACGCAAAAGAAGATATTTAGCAGAATGGTCACGTTGCTCTTTTCCACACAATGAAAATGTCAAACTCCAAACATGACCAAAATCACTTTAAAAGTATCATGAAAGTGTTAAATACCTGTATACTTTACTTTGTACATGTAAGTGTGATATCTTTCAAAGTCCACTCAGGAAATAGGATAGCTTTGTGTGAGGAAATTTAAACAGAAAGTCAACTCAAACGAAGATATATTTTGAAGAACTGTTAGATCAAACCGTATTGTCTTAGATATGAAAAAAAAACACTACTAAGACATTTTAAAAAAAAATCTTCTTTTGGGTTCCACATTAGAAACTAAAAAGTAATTCAGGTTAAAGGGATACTCAAAGTGGGCTTTGGAAATAGGCTCATTTTTACAACTCCCCCAGAGTTAAACAGTTGAGTATTACCGTTTTTGAATCCATTCAGCCGATGTTCTGATATTTAGAAGAATATCAGTAAGCAGACAGTTTCTGGTCTCATTGACTTCCATAGTAGGAAAAAATATACTTTCAAAAGAGACCATTCTTCTAAATATCAGAAAATCGGTTGAATGGATTCAAAAACGGTAAAATTCAAATGAGCCTTTTTCCAAAAAAAGTGGAGTATCCCTTTAACGTGAGGTTGAATAAATAATGACAGAATTTTCATTTTTGGGTGAACTGTCTCTATTAACCATATCGCGCTTATGTATATTGGTACACCAGGTTTGACGCCTAGATGTCCATCTTTTTAGTAAAAAACAACTCAAATCTCACTCTGTTTCTCACAAAACTATCATATGATTATGAAAATAAATATAGTGCATGAGTAAGGACACCTTTTATGAACATTTTATGGTGTTTTTCTATCATTTTTGACCATTGTGAAGTCTACTGAAGAATGTGTCAACGATAATTGCATTTTCATACCTGTGTCAACTATATCTGTAATGTCCTCATGGGGAAAAAAATATACATTTTTTAGAAGAGAGCGCGCGTAACATGCCCACCCACCTTTTCCCACATAAAAACACATCAGAAGAAGAACAGTTAGCTATAAAAAATAAATAAAGTGGTCTCTGGATGTTTGTTTAACATCCATCATCACTTCCTTTTTCCCTTTTCCAGCCATTCTCTAGATAGAATCCCATTGGAATTAAAATAGTCACTGTCTAACCTAACAACAAACAAGTCGTGGCTCTATTTATGGTGAATGCCTCACATACCGAGAATAACCCAGGCATCTCCTTCCCTTTACGATGTCAATGCTGCAGGATACACACACACACTTATGCATGTATACACACACCCATTCTTTGTCCTTCATTCATTGCCTCTTTTTGAGCTGTATCCTCTCTTGTGAAAGAGCAGGAGACCTGCTGTAATTATTCCCTTATTCACAGGAATGTCCAAACAAATAGGCCTCTTTTGAAGCGGGCCATTGTCTGGATGTGGGAGTGGATCAGGTCTGGCGCAGGAGGAACGGAGGAGCTTCCTGAGGACAGAATGTCTCGAGTGAAGCCACGCAAGCACTCCCCCGACCCCAAAAGTCCATGCTGACCAAAGTCCTAATTTTAGGACAGATAATCGGATGCTTCCTGGGAGGATAGATGCATGTAGTTCTCATAAAAGTCGATTAGACTGACATTACACAAAAGAGTAACATCCTTTAGACGGAATCCTAAAAGCAGGACAGGACATGGCACAACACAACATAATATACAAACACACTATACTAATACTATACTAAAATTACACAGCCTTTGGTAATGGTCCCCTAGTGTCGCACACTAGGGACTAAAGATATTTTGTATGTATTATGTATTTTATAATATAAGTATGGCATGACTTTCAATGAACTTTTCAGTTGACCTGTTTACCCACTTTTTGAGCATAGACATAAAAATAAAATATCTGAACTTAAATGGTTGTAATTCATGAATAAAGGACTAAGGGTGGTGACTTTTTAGACACTCAGCAGATTAAGTGAAGTGCTGACGTGAAATCATTTCCAAAAATGAAAGTGTAAAAAAGTTACAGTAAAGCAAATGTACTGTACTAAACTTTAAAAAATAAAAGTTTCCTTTTTTATAGAAAAATATATATTTTGGACAATAATTTGGACTTTAACATTGTTATAAAATCAAATCCATGTCTAACCAAGGTTTGTTCCAAATTTGAAGTTGATTTCACAAAAATTTTGTTTGTTGGCGCTATACCAAAATTAGCCACCGTGAGACTCCGACATTATAGAATTAATCAATTTCTCTAACAATATCACTTCTTTAACAAAACAATGGACTAATTTGAAACCTTGAATCTCAGATGTTTCCAACAACATGTTTTGTCAAGATTAGAAACAGATTTGATTATAAAACAGTGCAGTAAATTGAGACTGCCCACCAGGGGGAGGAGCGCGCAACAAGGATTTAAAGTAGAGTTGCGATGGAAATGCAATGACCAATTTCAAAACGATTTTGCATTTAAGCTTTCGAAAGATACCTAATTTATGATGATTACTTAATATGTGATGAGGGGGAAAAAGGCTATAAAAAGGGTCCTGCTATTTGCTGATAATATTTGATCAATCATGTTGTTATCCGCTGTTTAGTATCCGAACTAATGGTGCCAGATTTGACAATAAATCACTCTTTTTCTCTTTTATCTCTAATCAAAAAAGTCTGAAGTTGTTTCAGTTTGAGTTATTCGTTTGCAGTGATTTCTCATTCCAAACACTGTAACAAAATATAACAGAGCACAAAAAGAGGGCTGGAGGAGGTGGACATTTACCTATAATCCACTGTAGCAAACAAAAAAAGTGTTATCAGTGAAAGGCTAGAAATGATTTTCCAATTGTAGTGCAGAATTAAGAAGCTTAAGAATACAGTAAAAGCAGCATAGAAAATGCGTGTCCTGTGAGTGTAAATGGATCACACATCTGTGTGTTGACAGGAATGGGTTGGTCAGGAAACCCGCAGGTGTTGTTGGCATTGCATTGAGAGTTGTTTCTGGTAGGACAGGCTGCTAGGGGTGTAATAAAGGTGGGTGTGGTGCGAGGTGGTTCGAGGGGATTTTCAGGCTTACTGGTCGTATTCTGGCAGGGCCCTTTAAGGAGCCGTCAGGGGAGACGTGTCGCTTCCTGTCTGGAAGTGTGTGAGAGCTCCGGACACAGATCTGTGTGAGAGATGAGCTGTCCCTGGATCCTGAGAGATCTCTTTCTCCCTGTACTCTTCCTTTCAGTAATCTTTTTCTTTTTTTCTCCTCTGTGACTGTTTGTTTTTACAGTGCTTGGAAGGCAGATCTTTTTATTCTCCTTATATAAGGTGTATTTCATAGATGTGTGTGCAATTTTTGAAAAAGAAATGTAACATTATACTTCAAATATCCAACCATCAGTATTTGCATCAATGGAACATTTGCAAAATGTATTTTTGTTTTTTGTATTTATTGGTGTTCTGGATTGGGATAAGTGATTTATTTTTAACATCTATAATATTATTACTATACATTGCATATATACTGTACATATAAATAAATTATAAATAAAATATATAACAATAAACTATTTAAGCAATATTCAAGAACTTTTCCAAACTATTTTTTTTATCTTTACTCTCCATAATTGTCTGTATAAATTCAGCTTGACTACATTCAGTGGTTTATTTTAGAGATTGTCAGATCATTTACAGTGCGCTACATGTTGGCTTTTCTTAAACGTTACACTTTAATTTTAAGTTTGAATGTCACGTCTGTGTTTGTGTTTTGCTTAAGTTGCGACTTTTAGGGTATGTTTACATGACAATGATGTTCTTAAAACGGAAAGGTTATTCGTTAAGTTTTCTTTGTTCATACTCATTCTGTTGCCATGGTTTTTGATTTGCATTAATGTGTCTCACCTGTGTCTTGTTAATTCCTGAGTGTTTCCTTGAGTGGATATAGCCTTCAGTTTCAGTTATTCTTTGTCAGATCTAGTCTCACTATAGGTGTTGGTCTCTTCTTTGTTTGCAGATAGCCTGCAGAAAAGTAATTTTGAGTTTATTTTGTTTAAAGAAAACTGCTAATAGATCCAGCTCTTTTTGTCTTTTTCGAAAACTTTGAATTACCTGAAGCAATTTCTTTGCCAAATGATTCAGTTTCGAAGTGCCACACGCTGGTGACCAATGCTGGTCATAACAGTGTGAATGCAGAAAAAACTCAGTCCAAACATGTATAAAAACACCTTTTTCAAAGTGGCATCGTTTTTATTGTAAAATTGCAAATGTTTTGTTTAATACATTAAATGCAATAATTCATCTAATACAATTAAATATGAAGTGTCTTTATATATGTTATTTTATAAAATTACATTTTGAATTTTTTGCTTGTTTTGCAGGGCTACAAATAAAAACATATATAGACACTGGTTCATGAGATCGCCCCTAGTGGTGATTATTGAAATGTCAAATCACTTAGAAACAGCTATGACATGTTTACTGAAATCACATGACTTTGTTTGCTTGATTCGCAAACGATTCGAAGCTTCCATCGCTATTTATTGGCATTCTGAATTGTTATTGGTCTTTTCTTTCTTGCGTCTATGGCAGAGTTGATTCTTAAGCACAGCTGACAGAAAACAAGTGACGCACTGAGTGTCAAGACAACAGCAAAGCATAACCAAATAAAACCCAAGCTTGCCTAAAACGAACACTATCCTCAAGCCAGTTTTAATATAGGTTCTTTTGTATTCTGTCTCTTTGTATACATTGCTGTAACCTAAACAGTGCAGAAATGATAATGTCAGAATCTTCCCAAAGAACCCAATAACACCAGGCCAGTGACACGGCTCACCAAATGTAATGTTTGCTTTGTGCTTGTGTTAGCTTCTGTTAAGTTCTTTCTCTCTGTCAGACTCCACAGCAAGAGGAGGACAGGAGATTCGGCAGCGGAGAAGGATTTCTAATCAGAGGTCCCTTTGGAGCCGGTGAAAGGAGCAGTTCCACGGTAGACTAGAGAAGAACAGGAGCCTTTGGGGCCCCGCCAGCGGAGGCCAGCTCACACATCACTGCTCGCCTGCGTCTTTGTATGCGTGTGGAATTAAAAGGATGTGGGTGAAAGTTTGTGAGGAGCAGAAGCAGAATTTCTGTCCGTTCACTCTTTAAATCACACACGATTGACTCGAGATATTCTCAAGAGAGAAAAACAGAGTTTCAAACTACTTAATGGTTTCCCATTGCGACCAACTTTGCTCGTACCTTGTTTGGTTTTTTTTTTTCTTCTTCTTCGTGGTGTAAATTACAAGATGGGCCACATCCTGATCTTTTTAAACCTACATAGCAAACCTCCAAGACTGTAATCTCTTACAGGAAAGAGATACTTGGCACAGGACAGCTTGCTGACAGACACATGTAGACTCACGTTTCCGTACCATAAATGGGGAAATATCAGTTTACACTCTTAAAAGGGCCTAGGTTTTCATTTGACAGTGACAAAAAGAATTGTTTTCTATTTGATGCCTCATTTTAGGACATTAACCAGAGAATTGTGTACAAGATAACTGGAAAGATATATATATATATATATATATATATATATATATATATAATATATATATATATATATATATATATATATATATATATATATATATATATATATATATATATATATATATACATTTTATGTAGCCCCTAAAAGGACATGGTGATGGAAAAAATATAAGATGGGATGAAAAAATATATTTCAATGCATTTGCGTTCACTCACAATTATATGGTTGGGTAGTTATATTGATAGCTGACTGCACATTTTACACGATAAGATATTGCCGATGACATGTTGCACACCAAATCCTCTGACATCGTCCTGTCAGTCATCTCTCCTTACTCTCGTCACATGATCAGTGAAATCTGATGTTCTGTAATGTAACCGACTACTAAAGCCAGCCTAAATCTGTAAAATGCGTCATTCATTTGCTGTGCCTTCCCGAATTCAGATTTAGGCTTTGGGCACATCCGTATTTTATTTCATGTTGACTTTAAAATGAATATAATTTACGAAAGAAAACCAACAGGATCACTATTCTCAGGTGTAGTTCTGAAGTTAGACACTGATTTGCACGATATAAACATATGGACAGTATCTAAAAACCTGCAAAGAGATCATGTTGTGATACCATAAGTTTGTATGTGTATGACATAAAAGACGAGAGAGAGAAAGATTTTCACCAAACCCATAATCTGTGCATCTGCATTTGTGTTTGCATCTCGAGACATGAAATGTTCTGCAAAGCTTTGAAATAGAGGTGGACATGGCATTCATGGAGTGTGTGTGTGTGTGTGTGTGTGTGTGAGGTTTCCCCACCGTGCCCCTCAGCACAGCATATACAGTTACTCACATCCCCAGGAAGCGGAGGTATGACATCACCCTTATCAGCCACTCTTGAGAGGAGGAGGGGAGCGCAGGAAGACAGGAGAGGCTGTGAGATGGATTACAAGGGGAGGAAGAGGAAGGCTTGAGACTGTTTTACATTTTTTACATTACAAAGGTGTTTTACATTAGTGAAGACACAGAGCAGAGCACGAGAAATGCAATCACTCAAACGACAATTTGTTCATTCGTATTGAAGAGTGAAATTTGTCAAGAACTAGTTGTGGCCACATATGCTCTGATAAAAGGGACAGATTTAATGCACTTTAAGATTCTTTTGATGAAGGCATCTGTGGACATTTTACATAAAGATTTTTTTTTTTACAAATATATATATATATATATATATATATATATATATATATATATATATATATTTTTTTTTTTTTTTTTCAGTTTTCGATCATTTATGATTTAATGATACTGTTTGATAGAATCACTAGAAATCATTCTAAGATGCTCATTTGGAGCTTACTTATTATTGGTGCTCAATTATAAATATATATATTTTTATTATTACTAATGTTGAAAATAATTTCTGCTTACATTTTTTATGGAAACATTGATAAAGAAATTTCATATAAATATATTTTTTATATAACATTTTAAATGTCTTCACTGTCTCTTGATTCATGTATTGTGTACTTGCTGAATAAAAGTATTTTTTCTTTCTTTCTTTCTTTTTTTTCAATATTACTAAACATTTGAATTGTAGGGTAGGCCTAGTTTTCACAAAAATATGAAGCAGCACAACATTGATAATAATATTTAAAAAATTCTTGAGCAAAACATTTTCTGAAGATTTCGGAAGGATCACAAGACACAAAATACTTGAGTAATGGCTGATTTGCCATCACATTAATAAATTACATTTTAAAATGTATTCAAATAGAAAACAGTTATTTTAAATTAATGTTTGTGTATTTTTCATCAAATAAATGCAGCCTTGATGAGCATGAGACTTTAAAACAATAATAAAAAAAGCATTATTATTCCATCAATTAATTATTCCACAATTGACATATATAATCCTTATGGTCCAGAAATAGGAGAAACTTTATATTTTTCAAAAATATTTTTGTTTCTAAATTTGACCTGCATGTTTTCATGAGACTGACCCTAAAAGTGTAGATCAGTACAAGTCAATGCTATGATGCAGAACATTGATAAAGCAGCTCATGTTGACCTGCTAGTTTAAATCAGTGAACTTGAACTCAGATGTACTCATTACATAATAAAAGCAAACCACCATGCCATAAGTACCACCAGATTTGGATAATAGCACCGCTACAATAACAACTTCCCCTGTACAGCTATGAGTAATCATTAAAAATTATGTGTTTTTCGAAAACAACCAGCTCTATTGCATACTTCACCTAAGCATGACCCGCACAGGCTTATTACACAATACTGCAATCCAGCATTGCGCCATTACAAAACTGGCTTGATGCCTTCATGTCAGCATATCTGACAGCATATGTAACAACTGACCAGATATCCTCCTGAAAATCCGTGGGGAAAATATGGAAGTTGCGAAAGAGAGGACGAGGATCTGCTTCACACATGTGTGCTTTATTACAGTGTGTCCAGCAGAAGCTCTGTATTATCTGTTTTCTGATTGAGAGCTTGCCGTGAGTCCTGTCTCCTGGACATTTCAACAGACACAGCTTCATTTACTCTCCGAGAGCTGAAAGACACCACTGTTACCGTACAGTAAATGAGAGGAACGAACAGAAGGAGAGCAGGAAAACCAGATAACATCAACTTCATTCATTGCCTGTGCCCTGTAATCAGAGAAGGAGAGAAGAAGACAGGAGAAGTAGACGCTTGGGCTGAGTTAAGAACACTTATCAGCAAACTAACATTCAGTGTCTCTCAATTGGTTTTGCTTTAGAATATTGATATTATATCGGACATCAAAAAATAAATATATGTATATATTCACACTTGTAGTTTGGTTCACTTGGACGGAACTTCAAAAAAATGCTGTGCGCTGGCTAAATAATATGCATGCATATGATGATGTTTTTACTAGCTGAGAACTCATGAAGAGCTAATAAAATGAGTTAAAACAGTGTCTGGAATTCCTGTGTTGCACACAAATGAAGATCTACTGTAAGCAGACGGCGTTTTCGACACCTGTACTGAACTGAATGGGCAGTGTAGCGTATGAAAACGTATGCTTGAGCATTCTGTCCAATATTGGGGTCTCATCTTGTGACATCACATCCTGTTTTTGGTTTGTTTAGATGTCTTTGGTCGGTGTTGCGTTCATATTTTAGTCAAACTGCACCATTTTGTCTGTTTTTTTGGTGCGCACCAGGGTTCAGATGGCAGCGTTCATATTTATTCAAATGAACCACACTAACTGGAGGATAGCAAGATGGCTGCCTTGTCAAGTGTCTTGCCTTGAAAGGAAAAGAGAAGTACAGTGCTATACTAGTGCTTATTCACAAAAGTCAGTGCTATTTACCTGTCGATATTAACGTTGTGCTATTACCACCCACTGAAAGTAGTCATAAAGTGAAAATGAAGACTTTTTTTTTATCATGGCAGGAGTAATTCATTAAATAAGGGAGAGGAATGTTATAATCCAGATGGCAGAACTTGATTTCACCAAGTTTAACATATTCCTAAATAACATCTTTTAATCCTGGAACAACATTCCAATCAACCAATCAGATTTGAATGACAAGTGTACAATTTATGTCAAGTTTAGGCTTACAGCCAGGGTTAGGTGCTTCTACATCAGTGTTATTCACCTGACAGTTCCCTCTGATTTTAGTGATAAGTTATGGGTAGAGTTAGGTTTAGGGGTAGGGACCTTTTCAGACAGGACTGTTGTTCCAGGATCAACAAAATGTTGAACAAGTACCGCATCTAACTCACCAAAATCAGGACGTACCAAATGAGCAGTGTAGTAGAACTTTTGCTCAATTTTATTGAGCTTTGGTTTTTGAGGCAACTTAAAAGAATACACTTGCAAGCACACATTTATATTCTTTGTTCTCAGAGTTAAATCTGTAGTTTTAGACAAATGGAAGATCGAAAACCAGTCTTTTTCACTTGTTTCTTTGCTGTGGCAGAACTACCACTTTGTTGTGCTTTTGTTGTGTCACCCCACCCCCCATCCCAAAGGACTTTCGTATAATTTAAAAAAAAAATAAGTCAAGTGTCTGTAATCATATTTGCATGAACTTAGAGAAGAGAACAAGTCTTGTCGGCTAGTTTTGGCTGCAAGGGACACACTTAATGAGAACTGCTTGACTGGTACATGCCATTGCTTCTAAACCCTCTGAAAAGTTGTCTGTGGATGCTTTGAAGTAAATCCCCAACTTCCCCTCCCCAAGGGCTCCTCTCCATCTGAATGAGCAACCCTGCGTCCATGTTCTGCCTTTCAGGCTTCCCTTCCTGATGGTCAGCAACACCCTCTTTGAAACACAGGAAGTCCAACCAATAGGCCTGCTGTTCATCACCAGTATGCAACAACAAGACCAGGACACGGGGCACAGATTCTGCCCTGCCACCGAAAGTGCCTCATGATCATCTAAATGGGGCGGCCAGGGTGGAGAGGGGGGTGGGAGTCGATCCATTATTTGAACTCGGCCCTGGCCCTTTTGTGAGCAGCTCACTGTTTGAATGGGAGCGATCAGCCAACCATAACAGACCATAATGCATTTTCTGCCTCATCCACAAGTCTAGAAGTATGCCTCCGGTCCCCGGCACCACTTCACATCCCCAAAGAGGCGGCCAGCATGGATGCACCATGGCTGTGAGTGGAATAAAACTGCTACTCGATCTGCTGACAGCAAACATTTCAGGCAAAAAAAAAGATGACAGTGGCAATGCATCTATCATTATTACATTGATTCTGTGAAATTTGTCTCCAAGACCGACTTTTTTGTAAAAAATGTTAAATCTCTTTGAATTTCATTTTGCATTTTAACATTGTAAATATTGCATGATGGTGATAAAACACCTAAATAATCACCATGGATATGGTTTCATGGTAATACCATGGGTTTAGTATTGAAAGGGGTAGTTTAGCGAAATTGTTTAATTTTGTCATCATTTACTCATATTGTTCCAAACGGGTATTTTTCTTCTGTTAAACACAAAAGAAGATATTTTGAAGAATGTTGGTAATCAAACAGTTGACGATAGCCATTGACTTCCATAGTATTTTTTCCTATATGGAAGTCAATGGCTACCGTCAACTTTTCGATTACCACTATTCTTCAAAATAATATTCTTTGTGTTCAAGAAAAATAATACAGGTTTGGAACAGCTTGAGGGTGAGGGTGAGATTTTGATTTTTGGGTGAACTATCCTGTGTGAACTAGAAGTAGATATTTTTAATGATGTGATTTTTAAGCATTAAAACATTAAAGCATTTGTTGTACCATGTAAATGCCATGGTATATAAATATGGTAAGCATTCCATATCATGGCACCATAATTTGACACCATATAATTCCGCCACAGTATTTTATTTGCAAGGAAAATGTTGTGTAAACTATAAAGACACAGGGATCTTTAATATGTGCCATGAGATTTCACATGCATGTGTGTTTGTGAGAGGCCCTCTTACATGAAGAGGTTGCCTTCAGTCTTAAGGTTTTAAGGGTTGATTTTAAGTGCCTACAGCCCTTTCCTCTCATTCTCCTATAGGATTAGCATCCATCTTTTTTGGGAAGGGGGAAATTAAGTTGCTGGATCATTTTACAAGCTGTAGGGAAGAAGGAAAAGAGCCAGACAAATTACTAAATGAGTCAAGTAGGGGGGCACCCAATTTCAGTTACCCCAGTCAGAGCCATTCAGCCCAGGTAAGAGCGAGAAGGCCTAGGCCCAGCCCTGCAGTTCCAAAGAAAGGAAATCCAGGGTCACACGGCTCCATCGGTTATTTTCCCTGTTTCCAATGGCCAAACTACTTTATGCAGGTAATAATTCATTCATTGGCCAGAGGAGAACTGGCTCCCCGACTGAGCTTGGGTTCTCCCAAGGTTTTATTCTCTCCATTCTGTCACCTGATGGAGTTTTGGTTCCCTGCCACTGTCGCCTTTGCCTTTTGGCTTGCTTAGTTGGAGACACTTAATATTTAACAATATTATTGATCTGCCTGCATTGACACAATTATATGAGAACTGAACTGAGCTGAACAATGACATCACGGTTTTCTGCAGAGCATAAATTACCAATATTAATAACTTTTTTTACAACAAAAATTCATCATCACAGAACTTACTTAATCTGGACTATGACGCTATTTTTATCTAGATCTGCTGTACAGCAGAGACAAACTCTGTTGAATTATTTTCCTGTTATCTCTGTAAAGCTGCTTTGAAACAATCTGTATTGTAAAAAGTGCTGTATAAATAAAGGTGACTTGACTTGATCTTGTCCCTGATTAGAATTAGAATTTCTAGTCAACATGAAATGCAGCCTCTTTGCAACCAATTTTACTTTCGTAATATGACGTATATACAAGATAAACCATATAATCACTGAAACAAAATTTAGGGTGGGGCTTGATTTTATCCATTGGGAATTGGTTGGATCATGAAAAGTGGAAACTGGAGCCAGAGGGTTGAACGTCAGAGTAATTTGTGACATCAGCTAAGATGGAAAGTAATTTCAGAGGTGGAATTTTTTTAATTATATTTCATGACAAATTATGAAGACAAATTTGAAACAAATTGGAACACTGTACATCATACACAGTACGAATAGCATTAAGAAGGTAAATAAGGTCCATTTGGACTTCATGTCGACTTTAACAAATGAAATGATGGATATCACATATCAGAAGTTTAAACACTGTGTGCATGTCTGAATATGAAAAGATTTTACTTCCTGACAAGACCTCATTCATTAATGCATGACAGTTATACTTGCTCTTTCTTTTAATAAATTACCTTGTGTCAGATCTGAGAAAAATTACCCTCTTTCTTTGTCTTCTTCCGCAATTAATTTGCAGCTAAGAAAATCATTGTACTGGAATCTTGGAGGGACTCCTAAGCAGGAATGCTGCTCTTGAAAAGTAGTTATGACTTAATGAGAATTCCACTTGCAAGCAGGAAGGAAGGGCTTAGAATGCGTGTCCCTCAGCGAATTGAACGAATGTTAATCATGATCCCTTCGGCACTCACGGAAAGCTTGAGCCTGGGCTGGTGTAGAAACAGAAGGAAAGGGAGAAATGGATATAGATTTAAAGTATTCATTTTGTCAGGGTATTTTAAAAAAGTCACCTGTATCAGTGCTGAGATGTCCAGGAAGTCACTTTGATACAAAAGCAAAACTTTCAAAACTTTAAAAAAAGAAATACCAAATTGCATTGAGCCATATGTATTATTGTTGAAAACAGCAGCATTTGACCAAGTACTGTAACGCTCATTTTAGAGTTCCATTTGAAATGGCCAAATAGTCAAATCTCAGATGTCTCAAAAGTCCGATTTTTCTTCCATTGCTGTCATTTCCCGATAGCTTGAGTCCAGTATGCACTGCAAACAAACAGATGGGCTGACTTTTCAGGGCCTGTTTTGATTAAGGGTAACATGCGTTCTCCAGACTTGAATGTGTGCACGCACTTGCAGCCAGTCTGTACTAGTCTTTCTTTCTCTCTTTTCTTGCTCTCTGTCTCTGTGAAGGACAAGGATGTGAAGGACACCAGACCTCCAGAGATCCTATCCCAGAGGAAGTAATGCTTTCTGCCCATTTTTTCATAACATATTATTTATGTTTGACAGAGCTCTTTGAGACAAATGGCTGCCATATGGAGAAAAGAAAAACTCATGCTGCTTTTCCACTATGAGGGCTGGCCAGTCCAGGGTTACCCTGGAGAATTCTTCCATAGATAGGACCAGAGAAAAGCCATGGGTCTGTATTTCCATAGTCAGAGCTATTGCATTGGGAAACTGCCAAATGTTAAAGTAAACTCGCTTGTTAGCTGCATATTTTTCCCTAATCATCTCATATGGATTGGATAGATAGATAGATAGATAGATAGATAGATAGATAGATAGATAGATAGATAGATAGATAGATAGATAGATAGATAGATAGACAGACAGACAGACAAGCACACTGATATTTTCTTCAAAAGTTTAGCTAGTGTTTAATACTTGTTAAGTTTTGTTTTTTTAACTAGCGCTGCAATTAAATTAAATCTCAGTTTGGTGTATAATGAGCAAAGTGTTTTCAAAAACCAAGCGTTATCATCCCATGTCTATAGGACACCTCTGAGAACACATGTACATCTCTAGATCACACATTTATGTGAATACGTTTCTTATTCATGTCAAGTCAAGTCACCTTTATTTATATAGTGCTTTTTACAATTCAGATCGTTTCAAAGCAGCTTTACAGTGAAAGCAGGAAAATACTGCAACATAGTTTGTTTTTGCAGTACAGCAGATCTAGAAGAAAATAGTGTCATAGTCCAGCTTAGGTAAGTTCAGTGATGGTTCTTTTTTGTTGTAAAAAAGTTTTTTATTCAGTTAATTTATATATTTAGCCACACTGGAGAAAACAGTGATGTCATCGTCCAGCTGAGTTCAGTTCTCATATAATGGTGTCAATGCAGGCAGATCAATAATATTGTTGAATATTAAGTGTCCCCAACTAAGCAAACCAAAGGCGACAGTGACAAGGAACCATCATAATGTTGTCATGTCATCAGGACATATCATTCTTCCATATCCTCAATGCATCCATAGCTGTCCCTAACTCTTGATTCCTTCTGAAATAAAAATGTCTTCCATGTCTTACCCCAAAGGGAGCAGCTGGGACAACTAATCCCCCCTGGGGCACCTGATTCCCCCCCCAAACCCAACCCTCCCAAATCTCCTTTCCTTCCTTCCTCCATCTCTGTTCTAATGGCTCCCTTGTTCATGCTGGACAAAACTGGCCCTTTGTGGCTGCTCTCAGAGCAACATTAAAAACAGGAATAGGGAAATTGTAAACAGGAGGCTTCTAGCCAACAGGCATACAGCAGGCCTCAGAGGCCTACTTCAGTATAAAGCAGAGAAACAGACCCTTGTTGCTGTGGGGATTAAAAGGGCTGGGGGATTTCAGGAGCACTGCGGAGGCACAAAGCCAGTGTGAAGGGAGGGCTTGGTAAGGAGATACCTGCATTATATATCTACGAGCGGAAATCATACCTTTATTTATACAATGGCATGGGTGACTTGATATGGTATCGGCACAGAGTGAATGGAATGACACTTGCTAAAGCCAAACTTTAGGATGGCCAATCTGTCAGCTGGTTAGTGGATCAGCCCGCAGCGCTCACTGTCGCTCAGCCAACGTAAACTCAGGCTGCTTTGTAATTAGTGAGGCCGCACACACATGCTCATAGTTTGCATTTGATTGGAGCTGATTTTTTCCTTCACTGTTAATGTTTGTTTGGAGAGTTACCCAGACTTGGTTGAGGGAGATTGTTTTAAACTCTTATTTGTGCTATTCAACAAATGAAACAGATTTCCAAAGTGGCTTTTTCAGTCACTATTATTGTCCCATCAGCATGCTAACATGTTCCACTATAGCAGAACAATGGATTCCCCCCTGAGAGTCAGATATACGCAGATTTAGGTCATCATAAGTTTGCCCTAGTTCTAGGGTTTCCGCTTGTAAAGTTGTCCATATAATGTAATTGTTGTCTGCACACGAGTTACGTTACGATGTGCTCTACATTGATTCAACATGACTCATCAAAAATAAATCCAATGACTGTAGAAGGGACGTTGACAAACTGGACACATGGTTCTCTTGATGATACATCATTCCTCACCACTGCATGATAGCAAATACATTTGGGCTGATTCACTTTATTCCAATCAAACTATGACAAGGTTTACTCAGAAACTGCATTCAGAATGCAATAGAAGATGCAGTGCAGCCATCAAGTCATCAAAGCTGTGCATTTATTGAAAGCTCACATTACGCTGTAAATTGAGACCGAATTGGGGCTTAACATGCCTTCACATCAAAGATGCATTTGATGTTAGGCATACAACTGTATGCACATATATAAGGATTTTTACCACAAGTGACATCCATTTTTAATTAAAGAGCTCTCTCTGTTTCTGAAAAGGGAGGCACAAATTGAGGGCAGGAAGCAAAATCATTTTTCCCAACACTGAGCTGCATTCTTATCTGTGCCGTGCAGGCTAAACTGTACAGCCACTGACTGCTTCGTCTTCAAAAGACAGGCCATATGCTGCAGAAGATACCGTGAATACGTCATATGTTTATGAAATTGAAATATATTTAGTGCAGCGGCAAGGTGGCGTGTACAGGAGAATGATAACCTAATGTCGAAGATTTACTGCCTAGGAGAACACAGAGTATGGCAGGTTGGGGGAGGCCTTTCATGAGCAATATTGAATCCCCTTTGAGGCCCTCACCACTCCCCCCCCCCATCCCTCCTACCCCCTCATCTCTTTGCCTCTCCATATGATTCTGAACTTTCCATCGACTCGCTCTCACTGTGTGTGCTTTGAACTCCTAGCCGCTCTTTGAAGGAAAGTCATAAAAAGACCTTTTATTTGGGCCCGGCTGCTTTGATGGGTTTGTCACTTTGTACAATGTACTAAACCATCCTGGGGAGACAGCCTTGTGTGTCTGACAAGCTAGACGGGTTGGTGGGTTTGGACCGAGCCGCACAGAGCTTGGAGGCAACACCTAAAAACAAGTAAACCTAGTCTCCTGTGCACATGTTGCCATCGTATGGCTTTTTGTGGTTAGCCATTTCACATCTCAACAGGCTCAACACCCCCGTTTTTATGAGCCTGGATCACAGTGGTTAACATTTCTAGCAAAATTTGTATATTTTCTATTTATCTTTGATGTCCTGCTTCAAGCGCAATAGTGGATTGCCGCAACAAGAGATTCCTGTGCTTCCTTTATTTAGGAGAATGAAGCACTTTGTACCTTATTGTGAGGAAGATTTAAAGAGCAACAGTAAAGACAGTGGGACACCAGATAGGCCATGTTTGAACAATGCCTTCAAATTAATCCTGGAGAATGGTTTTACATGTACAAGAAACTGTATTCAGTGTCCCGAGCCCAAAGGCTACTGCAAAGCAAGAGTTAGACCCCTCCTTTCAAGTTCATACTTGCTTTTCACTGGGACCATGCAATTATAGCCTGGATTGAGGCGAAAGGAAGTGAGGAGAGTCCCGAGCCAGTTGGGCACAAAGGCAGTGTGAAGTAGAGTGGAGTGATGCCTGGGAACCAGGACTGAGAGATCTTTCCGGATAGGTTACTGAGACCAGGAGCACAAAGGTGCCTCGTTGAGGTTGGCACAGGGCCAGCGTCGAAGCGCCGCTGTCCCAGGTGTCGAGTGTCGGGGCGCCATTCAGCCCAGGAAGTGTCCCGTGTTGCCCTGTCCCCACGCCCATGAAAGGGGCTGCTGTGTGCTCGCCATCAACCTCAGCATGGCTCAATGTCCAGTGGGGAAAGACATGGCCAGTCGCTTCTTTCCCAGGACTGCAGGTACCTGAGCTGGATCAAGGAAGAGAATGGATGTGAAACAGAGCTTCTGAGGATTGGCTGAGCTTTCTGTTTCAACCCTCTCCCACGGTCACAAAGGAGTGAGAGGATACCCAACAGTGAGAGGTTTACTGGAAGCAGTGAGGATTAAGGGGCGTTCTGGAGAGAATCACGCACTCCTGTTTGGACATTCCCTGGAACGGAGATGTCTGGTTTTGAAACTGTGAAGTAATCTGTCTAAAGGTTTCATAATTCAAAGTAGGGCCGTATGATTAATCGAAAAGTAATCGAAACCGAAATTTAGAACCTCTAACCTAAGCAATTTTCCCATGTCGGTTATTTAGTTTTTTAATCCTGTTAATACTTTCCCCTTAAAAACATATTTCTGTGTTTGTAGTCACGGGATTCCGCCCCGTCCAGTCAGCGGCATGGAAGCAACGTCGAGAAGAACTCAAAACGTCAATTCAACTGAGCGACAGGAGCAGCTTGTACTAGAAAAACACAGTGTCAGTCGTTTGTATACATTTTGTCTTCAGTAAAGAACACACACACAGCGCGCAAGCCCCGAAGCAAGAGCACTAAAGCTTGCGTCCTCATGAAAGTTTGTCAATTGTATATGTTTAAAGGCTTGCCAGTTTGAACATTCAAGTGAGTTTAGACCATCGGGTGTGTATTATCATATTGAACTAATGCGGTGATACATTTTGGCACAGGAACACTCATACTGATGGTAGCTAGCACATCACATGAAGATCGCACGCACAGAGAAACATTCAGGAGCGCAGAAACTCCTTACCAACGCTGTCCAGTGATTTATCACTGAAGTAGCGTAGAAACTCTAAGTTAGAAAATATAGCATAGATTTTTCAACTTTTGAAGTAACTACAACCACAGCTTCAAAATTAATAGAGAGACGGTATGACACCTTATTTTTCTAAATCTGCTGTACAGCCGAAACAAAGTTTGTTGTTTTATTTTCCTGTTATCACTCTAAAGCTGCTTTGAAACAATCAGTATTGTAAAAAGCACTAAATAAATAAAGGTGACTTGACTAATTCACACACGCAATCGCTCTCTCATTAATGCATTAAAATAAATATTGGTATTGTGTTAATTTATCTGTTTCTGATTTACAAATAGCTGATATCTGTAAGAAATGGTATGACCCATAGACACAATAACTGTGGAAAGAGAGCTGTCATGTCGGAGCAATAGGACTGTGGGCAGCGCTATGACACTTTCTCAAGCCAACATCAAAGTTTGTTTCCTTCAGTTATTTTCAAATCACAAATATAAGAAATGCACTCTTTCATTAATCTAGTTACAATGCTCAATTAACCCTATTTCAATGTACTGATTATGGACATTTCAAACTTGAAAAATCTGTCTGAGTTTGAGGAGAGTGACAGAACAAACAGAATGTCGCATCCATCATTTACCAAACGCTTCCCAAGAGGGAAAGGTTTATCTAAATAAAAAAGCTAAGTGTCACCAAGAACATCAGGCCACTAGTCTGGCTAAGGAGTGTATAAATACACTCGGGACTATTGAACCTGGGGTGACTGTAGCCCAGCTCTATCTTCAATTATCACTGAGTTCAATTTGGTGGAAGGGTTACCATTGAAGAAAACTGGGGGAAGGGCAGGTGGGGTGAGGGCATTTGGAAAGGGAATGAGTACGTGTTGTTTCAGGTGGCCTAACTTGCAGGCTTCCAGCTGGCCCCAGGAAGTAGCCCTTGAGGGCAGTATTGGCAGCTCATTAGCAGAGATCAAAGCCCTGCACTTCCTCCTGGGTAAACTTGCTCTACTCAGCACCCTCCACCCAGATCCCCCAGCGCTAATCTGATTGATAAGCAGACAATAGGGCTAATTAACAAAATGGAAGCTGGAGTAAAGCAGCAAAAACTCTGAATATATCAGGGATTTCGGGTCAGATTGCTAAGCAAAATGTTACAAATACCTAAGGACGTAAATTATGTAGATATTACTGGATGTTAGCACTTCCTAATCTTGTTTCACTGACTGAGGCTACGTCTACATTAATCCGGATACATTTGAAAACGATGTTTTCATTTAAAAACGCTCTCCGTCACACTAGCATTTTCAGGCACTTTCCGACGTATCAGTGTGGATGAGAAACTTTTGGAAACCGCCTGAAAACGCTAAGTTCACCTTACTGCGCATGAGTAAAACCTCACAAAAGCTCAATGAAATGATGAAATAATAAAGTTATCGCGCAATTCTTCTGACAGGATAATTTTATTTAGCAAAATATCTCACCATTCATTGATGCATCCAGGTCGCACTCAGTCACCATGTCTGGCCTAAAATCCAACTGCTCTTATGTTTTGCCACAGGACAGCAAATGTGAGTACATTTTCGGTCATCTTTGCAGGACTGTGATATGAAGAGAGTGTGCAAAGTAACACTATAGCAACAGTGTGAAAGTGAATAGCACATAACAGGCACAATATGTATAAACATGACTATCTATTGGTACAATATGCATCACATGATAGGTTTTTAAATACCACCGTTTTGTCAGTCGACACTACAACGCGAAAACTGCGTTTTCAAATGTATCCACTTTGGACAGCGTCTTCAAAAACCTTAGTTTTCATTAATAAAAATGCCGTCTCAGTGTGGACGGAAAGCCAAAACGGAGAGAAACGAAAACGTATTAGTGTGAACAAGGCCTGACACTCAAAGCCCTCCTGCTCATTAATCATTAATTAGTTTTATTCACAAAACAAATAAATAACTAGAGCAATGTCCGGTGGATGTGTGGACGCTTCTCCTCCATCATTCAGAAAAATGCTGTCTCACAGGAAGTGGGCTGCTGATGGAAATGTGTGCCTCCTCCCGGCTGGAGCTTATTTTAGCTGATAGCTTGTCAACAAAGGCCTCCTTGGGATGGATAATGCTGATCCACTGTGCTTTGCTTGGGCCAGCATTGCTGATTCAGGTCTCAAATATAGCTCCCCGCTGTTAGTGACTCCATGATGCACTACTAATGAAGGTCAGGCATTCTCATGTCAGCAAGGAGCGCTGAGGACAGCATGAAGGTTGACCTCCTACTTTGCCATCCAACTGCACTGACTGGCATTATGGTCAGATTCATAACTGCTGACTCAAGCCTTCAGAGTATATTTTCAACATATAACTGAAATGGGGGAAAAAAACTATAACGTGGACATTGTAAACTCTATACTTTTGATAAAGATGAGATCAGGTGGTTTAACAAGAAGAGCAGCTGGCATGTTATTACAGGCTTCACACATTTCTTTTGATTTTGCGAGCCGAAAACCAGCTGCTGTCACAGGAAGTGGGGATTTTCATCTATGCAAACATACATATAAAGAGGCTGAAAAACACACTCAAATTTCAAGTCTTTGGCAAACTTTTGGATTTGAGTGTCCTGTCTGGTTTCTGGCTTTTTCAGGCTTGTGTGGAAATGCAGGTAATGGTATCTAGCATTGATGGTGTGGAATGGGAACTTTTGTGATGGGGATAGTGGGGTACTGGGGTTCTCATGGGAGGGGGGAGTCTGCTATGTAAGGGGAATGACGCGTGGAATGCCCAGAATGCTTGCGGCCTGAATGGCAGGTCCACGCCCCCAGCAACAGGTCACGCTTCATCGCTAGTTTGTCCCATGGGTTAGAGTTCAGGGCCGCTCCTGTCAGTTCTCTGAAGAAGGGTCGAGGGTCACCATCTCACCAAGAGCTCGGCTTTCCCTTCTCTATCAGCAGGGGACCCGAAGGGGCCTTCCCCTTCTTCCCACACAGACCCAGATCTCCAAAGGCGGGCATTCTCTGCATATATCCCTCTCACAAGCTCCTTCCTGTGGGCTTGGCTTGAAGCTGAGGGACCCCCCAATTGGACACAGGCTGCTGGTTTTTAAATCAGGTCACTACTCAAATCTAGCCTAAAAGCAACAGCACAGATTTAAGTTAGGGATAAAACACGCCATATAATTTATATACATAAAAAAGAAAGGCTCTAAGTGATAAAACTTTAAGCAGGTAATAACTGCAATACAGTGGGGTTGTTAAAAAAAAGTGAGGGCGAGAATTTTTGGAGTTATAAACTACCAATCTAATTATATTTATAATCTTTTATTTATGAATGTTAAAAGGTTAAACACACAAATACATCTCTAGCCATTTCTGTCATTAATTACTCACCCTCATGTTGTTTCAACCCCCTAAGACTTTCGTTCATCTTCGGAACACAAATGAAGATATTTTTGATGAAATCTGAGAGCTGGATCACTCCTTCATAGGCTGCAAGGTACTTTCATCTGCCGGCCCAGGAAAGTTAAAAGTAAAAGTAAAAAAAGTCATTATTTAGAGTAAACATTGTTGAAATAGTCTAAGTGACTACAGTGGCTCAACCTTAAGTTTATCAAGCGACGAGAATACTTTTTGTAATCGATAATTAATCATTAGATTTATATGACATTTGGCAGAACATACATGAATCAATAATAAATAAATCAATAATTTATCATTAGATTTATATGACATTTGGCAGAACGTAAATAAATAAATAATCAATAATTCATCATTACATTTATGTAACATTTGGTAGAACGTAAATAAATAAATAATCAATGATTCATCATTTGGCAGAAAGTAAATAAATAAATAATCGATTATTCATCATTAGAAATATGACATTTGGCAGAACGTAAATAATAAATAAGGCTAATAATAATCATGATGTGTCATTAGATTTATATGACATTTGGCAGAAGGATTGTCCATGGTATGGTAATGCTATGTAACCCATTGTGTATTGGAGATGTTAAATGGCCCCATTTGATAATCCTGTTCTCAGTTTGTGGTCGTTTGCACCAAATGGAAACACTGTGTTCAAAGAGAGTGTCTGCACTATATTTAGCTCTTTCTCCCTCCCTCAGGTTCCATCTAATCAATATGGAACGTGTTTTCTTTTTTCTATTTTCTAAGAGGGATATACCATTTTAGCACAGTATATTTTTTACCTAACAAAGCTATAATAATAATAATAATAATTAAAACATTTCTCTCCTAAATCAAGCATATCAAAAAATGTGATTGTATTTTTAATAAGAAAGCAGATGTTGTCATGGAAATGTGTGCTAATGTGGAGGCTGTTCATTAACATTTGACAGCATTAGTCAAGCCACAAGCTGGGAATTATCTGTGGGGGGAAGGGTAGACAGGGGGGTGTTAAAAAGGAAATCCACACACATTTCCTGCTTGTGGGATCGTTACAAATCGACAACATCCTGTTCTTTTGTTGATCCTGCATGACCTCATGCTGCTGCGTCATAAACGTGTTTTTGCTACTCCAGTGAGCGAGCTCAATCAAATAGGAAATCAAAATGGGACTGATTAAACTGCCTCTCTCAAAATTGTCTTCTTCGTTTTAAGCAGTGCCGATTGTTCCTACCGTTTTCTTGGTCCCAAAAAAAAAAAAAAAAAAAGGATAAAGTGCACTCGAAGCTTACAAATTAACCCGTGGTGACGAAACTCGGAAGTGTTATCTAACTATCCAACAGTTTTACATCCCTAGTGCGTCATATCAAACAATAACAGATGCAGATGAACACCGCATTTCAAATTGTCCAGATATGTTGCCTTAAATTTCGTTGAAAGAGAACAATACTTCCATACCATAGCAGGTCAGGACCTTAAGAAGACACGCATAAGGCAATGTATAGAAAACATGAATTAAAGCAGTTGTGGCCGCCTTCTTCATGTAATCCGCTTTGGCATTGCCCTTGTGACGAAAAGCCCCCCATTCTTCCATTCATGAAATCTTGAAATGGCGCATGCGCTGTAAAATCCGGAGCTCTCCCATTCATAAAAGTGTAACCCCCGAGTCGTAATGCCCTCCCATTCACAAAAAAATCTGTCAAAGCATCTGCGCAGTACATTTCTTACCCTCCCATTCATAAAAAGCCATTTCCCTCTCATGTAGTTGCAACATCGTATGGAGAAGAAGACTGTGTCCTTATTGCAGTGCACATCGCACGGATAGTCGTCCGGATTTTTTTCCCTTCGTGGCTTCGTTTGGATCTATCTATTGTTGGAATATATCGCAATAATCTGTTCATCTGAGAAGGAAATGATCTGTTTCCTAATACAAGTGAGTTTTTCATTAGGTAATTTTTTAAATATATATATATATATATATATATATATATATATATATATATATATATATATATATATATATATATATATATATATATATATATATATATATATATATATATACATCACATATACTTTATATGTTTTATAATATAATACAAATGTCAAAGACAACGCTAAAACACGAAGTTTCATATTGTTTCGAATTGAGTCGTTTTGCTGGTTTATCACAAGCACCGATACAGCCGTTCTTTAGCAACGCATTGTAGGTTTATGTGCCGTGTACATATTTAACTACGGGCGACACTAACCACGACAGGATTGTGCGATTTAAGAATGAAATGGATGCGTAAAACAGGTGAGGATTCGGGTTTAACCGTATACACGTCGTTTCATTTGATCGGAGAAACAACAGGATTTCGTGTTGCGTATCACGATTCTGTGCCATTTGCTCGCGCGAGCAGCTCGTTCGTTCGCGTTCTGTCGAATATCATCGCGTGACGCTTCACTGTAGCTCGCGCATTCGATATTAACACTGTTTTAATGAGTAAAACCCTTAATTGAGATTAGTCAGAGACAGACGTTTTTATATTCTAGTAAATAAGTCTGTATTAAAAACGCCGCTTGAATGTAGACTGCTTTGAAACTGTAATTGAGGCAAGCCAGCATGTAGTAAACTGTCGTTTTAATAGACGACACGACAGTTGGGTACAAGCTTGCCTAAGAGAAGCACAGAAGCCCTTAATTCGCAACGTATCCAGTCTGTGCCACTTAAATATATTAGATCACGCAAAAATCCTGCAACAGGTTGATCTTTCCCCCCACGTCATATACAGTTATCTTCAGCGATGCAGCAAACATATAGAGACACATAGGCTGTGTAACATTTTACAGGACCGTCCAAGAAAAATATTTCCCTGGATTAACTGTTTCAAACGTGCAGCTGCGTCGAAGAGAGGATTTTAACCCTTACAACTCTTGACGTCAAAATAATCATAAAGAATCCCGGTTTGAATTCATCAACTTGTACTGATTCGGTTTAGAAAAAGCTGTAAATCTTAATTTAGCCTATGTGTGGTATTCTTAACTTGTGTTTGGTTTATTCTGAATAAACCCCTCCCTTCAGAACACTAGTGCGGGCTTGTACTCTAAACTGATACAAATAAATCTGATTGTTAATGTGAAGGTTTAAACTATCTCTTTTAAAAAAAAAAATATAATTACGAGTTACATTTAACCATAATTATTTTACACATGTCATTTTCAAGCTCCAATTTGCTCTGTTTTGCAAAGGCCAACTTTATTTTAGATGTATGTGTTTTCAACACACAAACCAATCTTTGTAATTGGCAAGAAAGAAAAAAAGTGTGAATAGAATAGAATCTATGAGGGTGCTTTTCAGTACTAAGCTGTGCTGTTATCTTTGCAGGAGTGCTAAATGCTGACCTGATCTCTGGTATATGAGGAACATAACCTACAGATGGAGTCAAGGGTTCCTCACCACATTCCTGGAGTCTCCTCCTCCATCATTGTGCAGCCTTTGCTGGACAGCCGAGTTCCCTACGGACGGCTCCAGCACCCATTAACTATCTACCCCATTGACCAAATGAAATCTTTACATTTGGAGAATGACTACATTGACACCCCTGCTGTGATCTCGCAACAGCCACCAAGCCACAAGGCAAGCACGAGGGGGCAGGAAGTCCTGCTGGGAGCCCCACACCATCCTCATCTGTCCCGCTGCGAGGTCCCAGATTCCACCACACATCCGTGGATTTCATTCAGCGGTCGGCCCAGCTCCATCAGCAGCTCCAGCAGCACCTCCTCCGACCAACGGCTGCTGGACCATGCAGCTCCCCCCCCTGTTGTGGATCCATACACTACTGGCAATGGCCATGGCAGGACTCTAGGTGCAGAGCAACCCAAGGTGATGAGCTCCAAGACTCAGAACTTGAAGGCAGTGACGGCCTTGCCAGTAGAGAAGAAGCATGTGCTATTGTGTGAGAAGTGTGGCAAATGCCGATGCACAGAGTGCACATTGCCTCGGGCCTTGCCCTCTTGTTGGGTTTGCAACCAAGACTGCTTGTGCTCAGCGCAGAACCTAGTGGACTCTGTCACTTGCATGTGTCTAGTCAAGGGCGTCTTCTACCACTGCACTGATGAGGACGAGGAAGGCTCCTGTGCTGACAAGCCATGCTCCTGCTCGCACTCGAACTGTTGCGCACGATGGTCCTTCATGGCAGCCGTTTCACTGGTGCTGCCGTGCCTGATGTGTTATTTGCCCGCCACTGGTTGCGCCAAGCTTTCGCAGAAGTGCTACGATGGCATCAGCCGCCCAGGCTGCCGCTGCAAAAGCACCCAGTCCTGCAAGGTGGCGGAGGTCAAGGCCTGTCAGCTGGAAAAACAGGCCTCGTGATGGTGTGTCAGAAATGGAGAGTACAAAAAGACTCACGAGCAAAGTTTGCAGGACACTCTCCAGTAGTGGTGTACTTCCCTAAAATCATGGTACTTAAGGTTCACGCATTATCCTCACCTCAAGGTATTCTGGCGTAAATCAGTAGCAATGTTTGACTGACCAACGGGCACAAACCATTATTTTTCTTGTTTATACAGTACTACAGAGGAGAGGCCTGCATTTTCTTTTCCTGGGGTTCTCACAATGGCTGCAGGATCACAGTATTTGCCATTTCAGCCCCTAGTAAAAGAACTTGCCAACACAGAATGCTGCATTTTAGCAAAATGTCTTTTTTGAAAGATTCCGATCTCTTCTCTGATGTTTATTTTCTCTTTCGGTGGCTTTGAAAAGTCAAAGTAAATATCACCCATTCAAGAACACTCTATACTTTGGCAATCCTTCTCCGGATCTGGCACTGTGGAAAGGTTGCAGCGAATTCCAAGCTGATAACATGTCACAATCAAAATAACCAGACTTCATCTCTGTGCACAGTGCATTTACAAGCTTGTTATAAAGCTTTATTTCTTCAGTTGTTTGAAATGCAAACATAGGAGGTAATTTCGTTTCATTGAAGGATTCTAAGTTCCCTTGATGTCCCTAAATGCAATGTGTACTATTGCGAAAGACATTGGTGACCACCCATAACCGCGTGGCAGGATGTTTCTATCTTCTGTGGGGACATATTGTTTGTTTTTGACGGCAAATAGGTGAAATAGCTTTCATAAGTAGTCCCTTTGATGACATGCCATAGCATACATGAACTTCCATAATGATTCTTCCAAATGTAAGCGGTTCAATTTGTTGTAGACAATGACCTCAGGGATCATCAGTTTATCTGAATTACGTACAGAGTGTGAATTCAGCTTGGAACTAGTTTGTTGACTAGAGTTAAGGAAACAGGCAGTGGAATTGTTTGTGGCGGGGGGGGATTGGGGGGTTAAAAAAACAGCAATTCAGACACCAAGCGTTCATAAGCTATGAGAAATATAGGGCCAGTAGTTACGGGAAAAGGATAAGCTATAAAGTTAGCTTATACTGCTCTGCCGCTAATAAACTAAACATGCCAATTGTATCACCATTATAAAAAGGCAAAAGCACAGTATTATGTACAGTAGCATGTACAAAGTGTTTCACTGTAGTTGGAAAAGTTCCTCTAGTTTACTACGCACCATACCACCACCAAACACAACGCTCTATCAATGTGCCCTAGTATCGAACTGCTTTCTCCGCATATATTTTTGTTATATGTAGAGTATAGAGATTTTGCCAAAGGAGTGCACCATGGAGTTTGCGTTGACCATTTATTAATTCTAATTGTTTGTTTTCAAGTGAGCATGCATTGTTGTACTCTAGCCAATTAGTGCGACAGTAAGCTCTTAAAGGTACGGTGCTCTACTTCCCAGGATTCCTAGAGTCTTGGAGCACGAGGGAATGTTTTCTGCCTGCTCAACACAAACCCACGGTTCACGCATTTATACCGAACTGAGACCTCGATCATTTAGTCCCACATACTCCAACGTTTGTACTTGTTGCACAAATCAGAAAGGCAGAAATACACTACTGTTCTTAGTCTTGAATGTATAAGGCTAGTGTTTAAGTTTGCAATCTAACCCGTGGAGTCTAAGTGCCAGAGTAGTTCTGAGTGGAGAAGCTTGCATAGAGAAGAGTTGCAAATGTACCATAGATATCTTAGATTTTTGACCTATGCAGGTTACATGTTCTTGTAAATAGTCTCAAGAAACTAGCTATCTTAAAATATGTTTCAAATGTCCTGAGAAATTGCATGGTACAATTTAATTACAATTCAGTACAAAAGTATATAAATGAATTATTATATTTTTGGGAGGGCTGGGGGCGGGTGGGGGTTAAGATTATGTGGCTGTGGGATAGAAGGTAGGGTGTTTTAGGTATTTCAATTACAAGCACTTGATTTAGAAAAGTGTGCCAGGCAATAAAAATACCTCTGTTAATGCTAGCCATGCCTCATTAGCACGAGAGAGGCAAGGCTAATTCACGGTTCCTCAGTGCCCCTGAAACTGTAGATTTAATTGCATTCACCGAAGGAACGGCATTTCATCACGCTCAAAGTAACGTTGTTATTTTGTTTTGTTTTTACCCGAATGTGGCCAAGCATTTTGTTTTTCCTCCTTCCTCCTAAAATGGTGCAACATCTTCAGTGCTTGATTGACATATACAGCTGCTGTGCGTGAACTGGGAGGAAAGGGGATCCCTCTCAAGTAACATTACATTCCATCCTATTCGGTTTTCGCCCCAACTCATCTTTCACATTTCTCTTGACTACAGAGAAACTTTATGGTTGTTCACATAAATAATCTGGCCTACGCGTAATTGAACGATCTTCCTTCTATCAACCCATTGCTGAGATATTTCCATCAGTACGCTATGTCTTTTTGTGGTATAGTTTCTTGGCCACTAGAAACCTATTCCTTTAACCCACTTTAAGCTGCCTTCCAAACTGTGCTTGTACTCTCTGCATTTTTTTTGGCTTCATTGTTAATGTTGAGGATTAAAGAAAAGAGCAATGTGCTTTTGTTTTGTTTAAAAAAGCAAAAAGAAAAAAAAATCTCTCACACACATGAAAATGTCCCTTTATAGATATATTTATTTTGAAGTTCTATTTTATATAGTATTTATTTAGATGCCTACTTTTGTTTGTGAATAAAAGCTTATGTCAAAACGGAATGTACATTGAAATCTGAAAATATATATTGTTAAATATAAAACTCTTTGTGTCGTGTCTTCAGTGTCCCTGCATTCACACAGCACATTCTGTTGGAAAACATGATCATTTAAAACAATGTTATTTTACAACAATTTGCAATCTTGATTTGTTAAGTGGGTCAAATTCAAATGATAAAAAACGACTTTTTAATTAAAGAAATAAAGTACAATTAAAACGTTATGATTGCAATATAAATCTAATGATCGGCTGGCTACTATCCAAATAAATGGACATGAAATAGTGAGTTGAAATCATTTTATTACACGATGAAGACATGTGAGTGGTTCAGCTATGTATGACATCATGGGACTATAGATAATTGTACAGTGTTTAGTAATTTTTGCACAGAAATATGCAGCTGAATAGTTCTCCATACCGGAAAATGTCATGTATATATGGGATGCTAAAGGACAGAAATGTTATCTAGAGTTAAAACGTAATGGAATCAAATTCTCTAGGTGTATGGGTTGCTAAACAGTTGCTAGGTTTTCTGGGTAATAACTAGGGTCTTCTTTGTTATTCTGAGTATTTAGGTGGTATCATATTGGTCCAGGCCAACAGAGATCACGCCAACGTCTCTATAGGTATGTTTGCATGCTGAATGAATCCAGTCCAATTTCAGTTTATGAAAGTTCTGTTTTAATGTACCCTGAACTTCAATTCGATTCACATATTCGTTTACATTTGCATTACATATGAAACTTCAGCATACTGTCACCGCAGCTACTGTGAGTAAAGTAGAGTGCTGCAGGGATGACGTCATTTTGTAAGCCAAAACCCAGAAACAAATTAGCATTTTAGCATTTCCGGTTCCTTAGTCCTGAGTGGCCTGAAATAAGATTCGTGGTGAACACAAGCTCAAAATAGTTTCATTCTACAACATAGCATACATCAGTAACACCCTCTGGTGAAATTTTAAAGCTTTTGTCTTGTAAAAGGTGGTTGCTAGCATGTGGCTAAAGGGGACTACAGAGGTTGTAGGGAACGTAAAATGTCATCACTCCTAACAGGTAAACTCAGCTACTCGTTGTGTTTATAGTTGTGCTCTTGCAAACTATTCTACCTCAAACATTCAGAGAAAAAGGGTTTCAATTAAAGAATGAAAGAGTTGCTTAATGGTGGTGATGTTGAAGTCATGTAATTTACAGCCTTCTGGTGATGGTATTTAGAATTCAAATTTAATTTGTGAAGATTATCATGATGAATTTTTTTGTTGTTGTTGTTGTTGGTCACAGAGCTTATTTTCTGCAATAATCTAAAAGCCAATGAAAAATTCCTATTGGGTTTTTGTTGAGGGAACCAGGGGGGATGCCAACTTCTGGGTTTGCCCACAAAAATATCTCTACACTGCAGCACTATTGTTGTTTTTGCCTCAATGACATCTAAAAAAAAAGCTGACACATGTGACTAAAAGAGCTTTTTAAGCAAATATTTATTAAATAAATGTAGTCTCCTTCACTGACCAGTTCGTAAGACGTAATTAAACATGGATGTTTGTGAGACGTAAAAAAAGGTATTTTTGAATCTGAAACTATCGTATTCAAGCGTTTACATGCTTATTTGTTTTCTATTGACCAGATTATTTCAGGTCTACACCACACTTTCCAACCTGATCAAAATTTGAATCAGACTGAGCTTATAGGATCGATTGAGGTGTTTACATGAGGCCTTATCAGTCCAATTGAGCCATCAATCCGATTACTAAAGGATTACTTAATGGCATAAACGTACCTTATGATATTCTGATGTCTAGATATGGCTTGGGTCCCTCATTCAGTGTGGGTCTATTTTTAATCATCCCATTTCACTTGTTCACACTTACATATAATCGAATAGAGTAAAGAGTATGCGTATATGGGGCGAGACTTGATTTCATACAATCCCAGAGTACTCCCCCCATCCCTGGCTGGGATAGAAACAGTTGAGAGTGAGGAGTTTGGGTGGAGGAGAGATGCTGGAACACTGTCATGGGACAGGGGGGAGACGGCTATTTATATATAGGCCTCCACGCCCCTGATTGGGTAGATTCTCTGAACATGCTCCACCCAAAATTTATTAATTAAACATAATTTAATTGCCCACCATTTGTAAATTGTTAATCTGTTAACTGTTCAGAAGATTAATAGCACACCTCTCCTCAACAACTCACATAATTTAGTGTGTCATTCATGTCATGTGTGAAGGGTGGGATATAAAACATTTAATACTTAGGGTATAGGCAGTCAGAGTAAAAGCAAAAGAAACACCATTTTGTACACATTTGGGTTACACTTTATTTCGATAGTCAACTTTAGACATTCCACTTTAAACTTTTCAACTACATGTCAACTAACTCTCATTAGAGTATTAGTAGGCTGTAGTAGACTGTCAGTAGACTGTTACGGGTTAGGAGAATGAGTTGACTTTTAGTTGGCCAAATTACTTATAGTTAGTTGAATGTCTGTTGTGGGACCAACAAAATAAAGTGTTAGCAGATATTAAGCACTCTAATGAGAGTAAGTTGACATGTAGTTGAAAAGTTACTTATCGTTAGTTGAATGTCTAAAGTTGACTATCGAAATAAAGTGTAACCCAAATTGGTCACTATATCTACAAACATCACTAAGTAACCTTTTTAAACCAACTCAATGCATGCATCAAAGACCTGAACTTTCTCCTTGCAGCTCTATCTGGCATCTGCTCTCACTATGTCACATGTCCAGTAATTTTGTACAATTCAGTCTGCGTTGAGAGCCTGGTTTGCATGTGCATTTCCGAAGTGAACTCATCCACGGTGTCTTGGTTCAAGAAAACGTCCTCTTGCGAATGACATATTGCAAAACTCCTGAGCACATCTGGTGCTGTACTCATGCCCTCCCCTCTCATTTTCATTCTTATTCTCACCCCCAAACACACACACACCCCTCCCTCACCAAACTCGGTTATGAATGCAATGCACCAGAGAGGCAAACAAGAGTGAAGCTCAGTGATTTGCAAGGCTGGGGGGAATTGGGAGGTAAGACTGTTCATGGAACTTCCTCTGGTTCATGTGTGTGTGTGTGTGTGTGTGTGTGTGTGTGTGTGTGTGTGTGTGTGTGTGTGTGTGTGTGTGTGTGTGCGCAAATCTGCTGGAGCTGAAGCTGGGGATCGATGGGAACATCAAGGGCAGGATATTTCTAAATGTTACCTGGCACAGATAGAAATAATATGATTAATGTACCGCAAAGAATTCCTAAAAAGAGTATTTAACTGAACTTGAATCATCTGATGTGTTTCAATTAAAACAAGGTTATACCATACTAGACTAAAAAAATTAGAGTCATTCTAGACAGGGCTATTGCTAAGGATTCTGAGTGGTTTTAGACACTTTTTAGCCATTTCTACGCATTATGCATAAAATCCGCTAAAAATGTAATTGATATATTTCAGAGTTACATATACAGTTCATATACAGTATTTTGTATGAATAACTTTCTGTAATAAAATGTCATCATTATTAAATGCTCTTTAAGGCCATTATAACCAAAAAGAAATACTCAATGTGTGGAATTTAATACTTGAATGCTCCAGTAGTGGTTTAAGCTTATAGTTTTGGTTTTAATGTTTAGTCATAAAGTATCTACTAGATAGCCTACAACTACAGCTAAATAGACATGTCTGATGTGTTCAGTCAACAAGTAGACTCATAGTCTCAGTTGTATAAGAACCCCCCCCCCCCCCCCAAAAAAAGAAAAAGAAAACTCCTCTAAAGACTATAGTCTTGTTACTAAATGGTGTTATTAAATAGTGAACTATTTATAACATTATTTAAATAGCCTATAAAATAAATTAGAATAAACAAAGTAAAAATTATACATTTTATTCATTATTTATTTATCAATTACAAATATCTTCTCTTATACTCACAGATACAGAGCAGCATTTGCTGTTTTTAAAAGGTTAAACGATTGACAATTAAATCATCATGCTGGATCTCATAAATTTTTTATTATTTTAATAAAACACATTTTTATAGATTTTTTTGCCAAGAAATGTAAATGGAATAAATATATGTCTATTTTTTTATTTACTTTTAATTTTGTTTTTGTTTTTTTACTTGTAATGTCAGTGGTGCCTAATATCAACCAGAATTTTACTGTAATACCAATGAAATTTTGGGGAAAAAAAATAATAAAGTTACCAAGGATCGTACACCTTGCATGGATAGACACGTCTGCGAAATGCATGAATGTAAATGTGATGTAGGAAACCATTAAAATCATCTGAGGTGAGGAAAAGTGAGAAATAAGGAAAGCCAGACACAGAGATGGCCCTGAGAATTGGCCCAATCTTTCAGCTCCAATCGGCTCGCAACACTAATTTTGCAAACTCCATGGCACTGACCCAAGCGAGCAACTTTTAAAAACAAAGGGCTACTGTCTTGCATCATTTCCCCTCTCTGCTGCTTCCGCGGAAAGCACTTCTTATCACCATTTATTGCCAGTCTGTATCAGTAGCCTGCTCTGTGCTAACACCCAACCCCAATGGATTTTCAGTGCTCCAAATGCAGAGTTGTAAAATGCATAGCAGGGTTGTCTTACAAATACTCATTTACATTTCCCCCATACATTTGCCATGTTCTAATAATGATGAAATACCTTTTCTCCTAAAGCCCTGTCTTTTGTTCTGGACAACAGAAACAGGAAGCAACAAGCAAAATAAAAATGCATGCATTTAGAAACATTGTATATGTGTTAACATTATCTGTAATCTGTCTTTGTTTTACAGTTTGCAGATTTTCATCATTCAAGTACTGTTGCAAGCATACACACGTGCACACACACTCACACTCACACAGGGCTTGCTTATCTGCGGGCTGTGTGAAGAACAGCCCCTCCACTGAGCGCAGCAGCCCCCCACAGGCGCCGGAGGGGACAGAGCCAACCAAACTTGGCTTTCGATATCAGAAGTGCAACACGCCCACTTGGCCTCAGCAGTGGTGCATTCCTAGGGAGCTCATTGTCAAAAGCCAAACACTTCCTCTAGTGTACAGACCGACACGACCGCAGAGACATTTCATACATGCATGGCGCTCAGACCGAAGACAGCTGCACCCCGCTCAACAAGTCCTCGACCCATTGCTTTTTTTTTTAAATTCATTATAGTTATAAAGAAAGTGAGTTTTAAGGACAGGAAAAAGTGTTAAAGTCACCATGAAATCAAAATGGACATTGCAACGTTTATTATAAGTGATTTAATCAAATAACTTCCAGCAACATCTTTTCTCCAATGACATGCTTACTTGTGCGAGGCCTGCAGTGTTTTTCTAGCTTGAGAAGCCATTTCACTCGGGTATATACGTCACAATAGGGATGATAAGACTGTCACAACTTCTCATGCTGACTTTAATTCAAATCAGTAAATAAATCAAATATTAATAAATGGTCAGAGATCTTTTAACTTACTTTAAATATGATAATGAATGTTAATAATGTTAGATACAATTGATAATATACAGTGCTTTAAAAAAATATTGGCATCTGCAAACAATTGCTGCTAGACATTATATACCAGATAACTTTATAATTGTACTTTTCTGAGTATTTGTGCTATCTCTCAGAATGGTCTGATATTTTGCTATCTTTTGTCATCTAAATGTGGCTTTTATCTAAGTGTAAAAATACTTTTTGGGGCCACTGTATTGCAACACAGTAGAACACAAAACACATACACAAAAAGTAAAACGGGGACTATTAATGGGATGAACTTGAATTTCACTTTATTTTGATGGTCCCTTTAACACATTCTGTTGACTATAAGTAACGTTGCACCTACACTCTTATTAGAGGGTTAGTAGAGTATTGGTAGACTGGTTTAGGGTTAGAATAAGTTGAGGTACTTGAAAATTTACTTACAGTCAGTAGAATGTCTGTTGGGGACCATCACAATAAAGGGTTAGCAGATATTAAGAAGAAGGTCCTAATCGACTCGCTCCGAGCGGGATTCAAACCATCATCTCCTGCATGTGAGGCGCGCGCTAACAAAGACTGCTGTCTCTAGCGTGCCTCTTGAGGCCAGGGGAGTGAGGTTTACCTGCACAGCACTTAGCTGGCTTCCGTTATGCTCACTCTCCTAAACCCCACTCCCATGTGGGTCACGGCACCACATGTAACTGGTGCTACTCAACCTGCTCTGAGCGGGATTCGAAGTGGCGACTCTGTCATGGCAGGCGGGCACGCTAACAAGGACGGCAAAATACCGCAGCCGCTAACAAAAGTCGCTAGCATGCCTCTTGAGGCCAGGGGAGTCACACAGCTCTTACTAGCTTGAATCTGTTACATATATTTTATGATGCAGATTTAAAACATTCACATAAAATAATATGGATGCTATATTGTGGTTGTGAGGTTGATCCTGTGGTGTTGATAGCAGCTCTGGTGATGCAAACTGTCAGTGTGCAGTGCTTGAAAGATGCTAAGCAGCAGGGAAATGCTGAGGTTGTGAGTTGTTACTCAGCAAATGGAGTATGATCTTAGGGGGCGAGAGACATTATAGTACAAAAAGACTGCAATGTAGTCTGCAAAAAGACTTTTTGTGGAGTTCAATCTTAAATTAGAAGAGAGTTCAAGAGTTGATGCAAAAAAAGGTCTAACATTGGCTGGCCATTTTCAATCAAAGTGCAAAAATATACAGCATGTGTGTTGTTCGTTCTATGAAGTTGGGACTTCTGGTTTTGGTTAGTTTCAATAAAGGCGTCTCCAGTAGTGTAATCAGTAAAGCAAAGCAGAGTTGGAGCCCCACCTGGAGAATGGTTTCAGGATGTAAGAGACTTTGTGGTAAGAAGAGCTCAACAGCTTATGCAAAAAAAAAAAAAAAAAAAAAAAACAGGTGTACACTCTGTAGCATGTACTAATCTTACATCGAGCAAGACTTTGGGTGTAAGTAGCCTCATTCTAAAATCTACCATTTTAAGTTGGCTTTTCCCTATAGTATATACTTATAATGCGGTATGTAGCAGAGCATGATTTTGTGAGATGGAGCTTCACCTGGTAATTTTAGGTTGCAAGAGCCATTGAGTTCAAGAATGAAGTTTATGCTGGCCATTAAGGTAGACATTCTGTAGCATTTGTGCTACTTTTCCTTTGAGATATTTGAGGTTGCACTTATCTAACTAGCCCAGTTTAAAAACCGAAGGTTTAAGACCTCACAGTGTAGAGAGAGAGAGAGAGAGAGAGAGAGAGAGAGAGAGAGAGAGAGAGAGAGAGAGAGAGAGAGAGAGAGAGAGAGAGAGAGAGAGAGAGAGAGAGAGAGAGAGAGAGACTCTGTGGAATGTAGAACAGAGTTTATCCTGAAGACTTTTATTAGCTTGTTCAGGTGTGTTTGATTAGGGTTGGTGATTTTCTAAAATCAAGGACCACAATGGAAATAAGTTAATGCAACTTTATTGTGTTATCCTTGACAAATAAGTTGTAAAGCAGATGTATTTTTGATTTCAAACTCTGCAGGACAGTGGACATCAATGGCCAGAGTTAAGAAACCCTTCTGTAGAATGTGCTAATCCAGTGGTTTTCAATCCTGGTCCTGCGGGGACCCACAGCACTGCACATTCAGGGCATTTTTGTGGCCTTGAAGGGTACTGTGGAAAGAGACAGCCATACAAAGTGTCATTCCAAATGAAAGTGAGCAACATAACCCAATTTGTAAAGTATTCAAGGAAGTGCGAGTGTAATTTTGTAGTAAACTTTGTAGTAAGAAGAGAGCTCTAAAGCTAATGCAAAAGACCAGTTTCCTAGCCTTCTTCAATTAAAGGAATATTCAAGAGGCAATGTGATGGTCTAACATTGGCTGACCAAATACAATTGAGTTGGGCACTTTGTAGAATAGAGATTTGAAGGTTGGGGCTTTTGAATGTGAGCTAATGTAATTGGCCAGCTTTCTGCACTTATGAGGGGACAGGGCAATGCTCAGGATGTGAACTCAAGCTTGCCTGGAAAATGATTTTAGGTGCAAGAGACATTGTAGTAAGGCAAGAGTTGATGAATTACTGTTGTAACATTGACTGGCTGTCTTGATATGAAATGGTCAGTATGTTGCATTGTGCGAGGGATGTTTTTCTCATTTATGCTCCTAGATAAGATGTTAGATGATTCTAACCATATTTTAATTACTGTATTCAAATTGTTGTTGTATTCATTCAGTCTTTCTCTTGTTAATTTACTTTGTGAGAGTGGGACACATGGTATGCTCTTGTGTACCAAATCAGCTACTTGTTGCATTTACCTTCTCATTCATTCTGAATTCAATGGCCTCTAATTTGCAACAGTTTAAAAGGCACACACCTTGCTTTGATTTCACTGAATTGCCTTTGTATCTTTTTAAACTTTCATTGTAATTGCACTGAAAGAGCATGGAAAACAGTCTTGAAAATGTCTGCTTTTGTGTTCAACAGAACCCATAAGAGTGAATTTTCATTTGCGAGTGAACTAGTCCTTGAACTCTTTTTGTCTCTGGGGAAAAAGATGTGACTGAATGTGCTCTTTACCGGATGTTGCCACAGGACATCACAACAAAAGATTGTCAGACATGGGCCACTGCCGAGAAACACCATCCAACGTCTAGCCTAAAATCCCCAGGTCAGTGCAACAGGAAGCAAACCCTTATGTAATATGTATGACCTCACAGGAAGGCAACTGAACAAAGGTTTTTCGGGTTTTTCTTTTTTTGGATGCACTAGACATACAGATAAAGGTCCACTGTGTCCCTTCCTTGAGGTTACAAAGACGCTTTGTTGTCACACTCCGGAGAGGAGGAGGGGGAAAGGGACAAGCATATGTATCAATTGTCTTCTCTGCTCAAGCTGCGTGGGCGACCTGTAGGCATTAGGCCAATCTGATTAAAAGTAAAAAGCTACTCGAACCCAGACCCGGGAATGGGGGGGGGGGGAGGGGGGGGGGGGTGTTTTGGTGGCCTGTTTCATGCCTGTCTCTCATGTGCTATAGGAGCTGAAGTCCTGGCAATGATAAGAAGGGCGAACTTTGACTTTCAGCAAACTGAGCTATGGATTACCAAACTTGAGCAAACACCGAGTGCGATCGGTCTTACTTTTACAAACATCCTTTAAGTAACACATTGGCTTCCTGATGCATGATACAACAAATGTCATGATATATGACAGGCTAAAAATACACAAGCTGACAAGTTTGAACATTCATTATTTTTCCCTCCAAGCCATTAAGATTCATTATACCTTGTAAAATGAGGTTGAATAAAAAAAGAGGGTTTATATAATTTTGTTTTTTATTCAGTTTTTTTCCCCTCTTTATTTCTCTTTCATTCTTTTTTATTATTTAAGGCTGTAATTTAAACACCCTCATGTAAAATAAGAAATAGCTTAATCGAAAATTGTGTTTGTTGTCTTGATTCTCTCTTCGCAAAGATTGCATTATGACATGCACAATACGATTAACGCTGAAATACTCCACACAAACTGTTAAAAACTAAATCATCAGCATATTTGTAAACTTCAGATGCTCGTTTTTAATGTTGGAGTCCTTCAGAATGATCAACTAATTTATTTATATATACCGGTATATTAAAGGGCCTATATGCGTTTTTCTGAAATTTAAAATCGCGACTGACACCTGTGGCCAAAAAACAGAACTGCTCTTCCTTTCTGCTCGCTCTTGCAGCCAGGGTTGCCAGGTCTGCACAACAAAACCAGCCCAATTGCTCATCAAAACTAACCCAATCACGGCCAAAAATAGTCAAATAGCGTTCCCGGGTGTTTCCCCGATAACAATCATGTTCCAGTGAGTAAAACAATCGCGTCAACCCGTGCACTACACAAACAACCCGCAGAAACAGTGCAGGCATACGGACCTGGCAACACTGCTCACAGCGCTCGTACGTGCGTGCACACTTCACAAGTCATCTGCTGCCTGAGAGGAGGTCAACATTATGTTTACAGAGGTAAGAACAGTCAAAACATATATTGTTTGAGATAAGTTTGCGAGTGTAGGCTACTTGCTGACTAGCGGTGGTGGCAGAGTGATTTGAAACGTTTAACATAAACGCGCTTGACGTCACATCCGCAGACAGCGCGGGAAAAATCCGACCCGACAGAAAATAGGCAAAATAGGATACAGGCTTATAGGTGCACCCACTGTGAGCAGACAAGGTGTCAGTATGCTCAACAGGAGATGTTTGAGTCATAAATGGTAAAATAAAAAGGCTATTGTTACGTTTATTTTGGGGAAAAAGTTGCATATAGTCCCTTTAAAAAGCAATTCATTCAATGAATACGCTTCTTGAGTAATACGACCACATCAGAAACATGCAGGAAAAAAAAAACTTAAACAGGAAGTGATATCATAGATAGGGCCCATGAAGACACTATATGACTGTTTGTCAAGATCCGTTAGTCTCTTAAAATATCATATATTTTGACCTTTTTATGACCATGGAAAGGTTAGTTCATGTTTAAAAATGTTCGACGCATTCTCATCCTAGTGCGTCATATAGGTGACGCCATATGACATTTCGTCGAAATCCTACGCACATGGCACCCTTTAGCGTCAATATAACACGCACTGTTATGGGTAGGTTTAGGTCTGGGGTAGGGTTAGGGCGTCGGAATTAGACGAAATCCCACAAGCGTCAACTGTATGACGCCTTGGGATTACAACCGCTGCGTATCATATTGATGCTAAAGGGTGCCATGTGCGTAGGATTTCAACGAAATGTCAACTGTATGACGCCTTGGGATGAGAACGGGCTGAAATGTCATATGGTACATGCATGAATAAGTCATGATGTATGTGAACTTTAGCTGAAAATGGTTTTTGAAGCATTAATACAAAAACAACATTAATACAAACAATACGTTAATAAGCACATGGCACACTCAGTTTAAAGTATTTTTTTAAGGTTTCCTTTTCATTATCATAGACAGTTTTATTTGTCACTTGACAAGTGGAACAGCATTTTGCTCTTGAAGTGGTACTTTTTCCTCTGTTTCATAATAATCGTACTCTTTTGTGACAGGATGGGTTTCTAATAGCCCAGTTGTTGTTATCAGTTTATAAATGTTGACAATCGTTTGTTGATGTGTTCTAATATGTAAGTTGTTAAGGTTTGTAATGAGATTTCTGCAGCATAAATGCTCTGAAATGCGTTTTCATAATATATAAAGTGAATTCGTTCCTTTCAGTAGATTCAGGAAAATATGGTTTCTCATGTTATGACCCCTTGAAGACTCTACCAAGACTTTCAGAACAGCTGTGGGAAAACATAGGATATAGATGAGGTTTCTAACATCCAGGAATTAGAGTTTTTTGCAATGTCACACAACACTTCCACATTCTCATTTAAACTCAGCTCTGAATGTGGAGAATTCCTCTGTGCTCCGAGCCGTAATGATGGAGTAAGCTTTTCCACACCTACGTTCAAAGGAATGCCGCAACAGGAACCAAATTTAAGTGGTGACCACAGCTTGAAATATATCTCCACCGCATGTCATTGTGGTATGGAATATGCTTGTGTAACAATTACTCAACTGAAGTTCGTTTGATTCAAGAGTCCCGAGGCTAATGAGATTGTTTTATGTCAAACTGATGCCTATATACACATTACACCGAGAAATGTCAGGGTAGATCTCAAAGGAGTAGTGATTATAAAGTGTAAAACAAAAGAGTCACCCTACACACACTCACACAACCCAAGCACCACAAGAGTCTGTTGAAAACAGTAAAAATGTGAAACACTGTGAGGTCTGTAACCCAAGAATGCAGATCAGCCAGGTGTGTGTGAAGTGTTGGCTTCTTGTTCTGGTTCTCTTGCTTTTGAGATCCATTCCTAGAAAACAGTCTTGCTATCCATCACAACATGTTAGGTAAAAATGCACATCTCTTTCTTTCTAAATTTCTTAATGTTGAAGTCACAAGCTTTTTTAATTGAGAAGGTGATTACCTTTTATTGTGCAAACAAAATGGGTTGACAGTTCTGTCCAGTCATTCTGACTGTGGAATCAGATAGTAACATCAAGGTACTGAATGATTACTATTGTCAGGTCCTGGATCAACATATGTTGTTGATCCTGGATCAACATTCCTGTCCCAAAATGTAGTCCTTACCCAATTCCTACCCCTAAACCTAACCCTACCGATAACTTTTCCCTAAAATCAGTGGGTAATGAAAGGTGAATAACACTGATGTTTAAGTACTTCATCCTGGTTCTAAGTCTAAACGTGACATAAACTGTAAACTTGTCCCTCAAATCTGATTGGTTGTCAACAAAGATGTTGATCCTGGATCATGTGGTACTTGGTGAAATCACGTTCACCATTTGGGTCTACTTTAGCGTTCTTCCAAAAAGACAACACTATGTCGAACAATTTTCATGGTGTTATCAGATAGCTGTTTACTTTTCTGGCTCTGTCTGGAAGCTGAAAGAGACGTGCATTACCCACTTGCTAACCCTTCTTTCGTCCCTCCACCAGAAGGGCTGAACACAGGAGCCCGGGGCAGCTGAGAGCACCTGCTAACCAACGGATGCTTCCAGACAAAGACACCTCTGTCCAGCCTCACAACAGTGGCCAGACCCTTTCCTCCAGCTCGTCCAGCCCCACGGTTGGCCCTATCAGAGTAGACTTTGCCCAGCCATATAATGTCTAACTGTAATCATTTTACTACAATATTGTGGGTGCTTGGCTTCAGATCTCTCTCAGAGTTGTGACACAATGACATGACTTTGTAACTACATAATCTGCACGCAAAAAGAACAATATGTGTCACAGTCTTACCTTTATTCTTTAGTTTAACTCTTACACCTTTATTGTAGCTCAAAAAGAAGTGCATGGTGCTAGAGTTGCTGAAAGTCAGGGGTATGATGCCAATGATAAAATTGAAAACTAATAAAACATTTTGGACTGGCCATTTCTTCAGGGTGTCCCCCTCCTGTGCCCTGAAATGCTGGGATAGGCTCCAGCATCCCTGCGACCCTGCGGAGGATAAAGAGGTTTGGAGATTGGATGGATGGAGTTTTATTATTCTGTCAAGCAAGGCAGTGAGAACGGAGCAAAGCTGGTGGCGTGAGTGTTAATGCGCATCACCTGCGCGCCACACCAGTCTCGAGTCCCACGGAGAAGCTCATAAAAGGAGGAGTGACAACAGCGTAAAACCTGTGCCAGATCAAATGTGTGTGTGAAGCGGACCCTGCAAATGAGCGAGAATAATACTAGGAAGATGGTTGGATGAGTTGTCATTGAAGGACTGCCGCTTTACTTTCGTTTTGTTGTTTATTTCCTGATTAAACTTTACGTTGATCGTTTGCCGGTTCACGCCTCCTTCTTCCCTAAGCCTTTAACTTTGTTACAAATATGTAATACATATTTTTGAGAACTATCAGTGCAAGTTACTTACCGACACAAACTGTGTTTAATTGTTTGGGTACCGGCTTCACCACCAACACCGAGGCCAGGTTTTGATTACCATATATTTATGTGCTTTTTAGATATTGCATAAAAACTGCTGGATGGTTCAGAGCCATAGCCTTCTTAGCAGTGCTCGCTTTGGGTGAGTCCTTGCTTGTGGTCTTTTCCTGATCCAATTCCTCTCTCTCCTTTCACTTTCTGCTTCTCCTTCAGCTGCGCCGTCACAAGAAAAAAAAAAAAAAAACCTTACAGTTGTGATGAAACAGAAGTATAAATAGATTTTTTGTTCGTATTGTGATGTATATTTCCAAGTGTAACGAATTATCGAAAAATAAAAACTTTAGGGTGGGGACTAAGGGGCAGTTTACACGACACCATTTTTAAATAAAAACGGAAAACCTTTTATGCGTTTTGGCTGTTCATTTACATGACAACGGAGTTTTGTGGGCCTGGAAACACGAAAACTTTTAAAAACCAGTTTCAAAGTGTACGTTTTTGAAAACAATACTGTTACCATCTCGATTTAAACTACAAACAAACAAATTTGTAAAAAAGGTGACATATTACGTGTTCAGTCTAAGGCTACGTTCACACTGCAGGCTGAAACGACCCAATTCCGATTTTTTTGCCCCTATGCGACCTGTATCCGATCTTTTTATGACAGTCTGAACGACACAGATCCGATCTTTTCAAATGCGACCCAGGCCACTTGGGTATGTGGTCCAAATCCGATACGTATCCGATCTTTTGAAATGCGACCTCAATCTGAACGGCCAGGTCGCATGTATCCGACCCGCACGCCGTTGATATGCGACAAACGTCATAATTCTGCGTTGAAGTAGGCAGGAATGAGAAGATAAACAAGTTAGCTATCGTACGATAGCACCGATAGCACGCACCTGTCAGTACACTCCAGCGCGTTGCACTGTTATGGTCCGCCACAGACGTGTCTCTTCCCGTGAGTTAATTGAAGGCGCTCAAACGCTCTCCTCTTCCTTAATTTTCTTCTTAAAACGAGAAGATTGTAATTGTGCTGGCTCTGTTGGGAAAATAACTTTAATATTGCTAAACGAGCTCCACTGTTGACATTCATGTTTTCCGCAAACAGCAAGTGACGTCGTTGACCGTTGAGTACTCTTCTGCGCATGCGGGTCACTTCTGGGTCATTTCACGTTCACACAGGAGATCACAAAAGGTCGCATTTAATTGGAAATGTGAACGGCCTTGCAAAAAAATCGGATTTTTTCAAAAAATCGGAATTGAGCATTAAGCCCTGCAGTGTGAACGAGGCCTAAGTGACATCGCCAGCTACTGGCCTGGCATAAACACAGCATCTTTTGTTGTTTTACGGCTCCGGGAATCATTTTGACAATGTTGTCATCTATACACAAAAAATGCTAAGGAAAAACATTTCCCTTTTTAGTACATCGTTGTCATGTAAACATACCGAAGCATAATTTTATGCATCAGCTGTTGATTGGATTTTGAGATGTGGGTGTTGCACTCAAAAACGGAGGTAGATGAACACAAGCTTGCACAAGTACATCACCAGAGAGAAGTTTTCACATGAAGGTCTAGTTATGAAATTTTGATTAAACATCACCAGGTCATAACTTCTTAAAAAAGTGAATATATGCACGGATAAATTACAATAAGATCTATAACATGGACTCTGACATAAAAAGCTCACTTATAAAGTATGGAAAAAAATGTATTAGGTAACAAAACCTATCAAATGTTATGTGACTGCCTATATGTGACTGAATAAATCTCTCATTGAATATCAGCTGACTAATATCTTCACATAGCATATCAAATGCTGAAGACAAAGATTGTCATCAAAATAATTAGTCTGATATGCATTCCCAAAAATAAAAATAATTTACTGCTGATTGGTTGCAAACACAAGGTTCATGAGAGCACCAACATAAAATAAAATAAAATAAAATACAATAAATGCCTATATTTTAGGCATTATGTTGGAATTCACAGTTCTTAGCGAAGCCATTTTAGGAGGATCCATTCTTAATAACTCGCTTCACTTACTGGAAGATTCTTTTTCTGCTTTCCTAACATATCAAAACATCAGCTGAATTGATTTCTCCACAGTCATCTTTACTTTTCCCAAGTCATGTACATAGTCCTTCCACAAACTTTGGGCTCAGGAGATCTGGTAAAAACCGTGTGTGTGTGTGTGTGTGTGTGTGTGTGTGTGTGTGTGTGTGTGTGTGTGGTGTGTGTGTGTGTGTGTGTAAGTGTGTGTTTGTGAGCCTCCTACCCCAGTGCATTAGTGAATCTACATTAATCTTGGCTGACACGGGCCAGGAAGGGCCTCTGAGAGAGCCGGGACTGAGCGCTCACACCGCCTGCTCAAATATTTATCCAGGATGTTTTTTCACCAGGGAAAAAGAGGCATGTCGCAGGTTAACTAGATCAAGATGAAAAAAGTCATTCAGTGGGATCCAGAGGCTCACGGGACACGCTGGGAAGAGCGCTCATCTTAGTGCAGATGTGGACAGGTGCGTAAACCCGGATTCAGTGCCCTAAATTACAAGATTAATATTAGTGTAAACTGGCACAATGTGCTATTTTCTTCTCGCCCACGCAACCCCCAAATCCTGTGCATTGCATTGTTTTGGTGTTATGCACCTGAATTAAAATATGACGGCATCTGTCAGCACATGCCAGATGAAGTGCTTCCTGAAATAGCTGTTTCCAGGAGAGCGGTGTTAAGCACTGTAATCATTCACCTGACTAAATGCACCAAGGGTGGATGAAAGCACAAGGATGTGGGCATCAAGTGGAAATACCAGATGATTGGCCCAAATTAGTGGGAGTGCATTAAGCGTGATTGCTAATTGTGCAGTGATTGTTGGAACTGTTTGATCCCAGTGGCCGACTGCATGCCTGGTGGGCTTTCCCTGCCAGTGCCGAAATACAAAATACTACAAAAATGTCTGGAAATGGGACTAGAAATGTCATCATGTGAAGACACAAAACATGCACACATAATATGTCAAAATATTAAGATGACAGAAGCAGTCAAATAAAGGAAGCCTTTGTGTTAAATAAAGGTTGCATTGTAAATATTTACAGATTTTGAGAAGCTCATTTGTGCACATTGCTGTATAAAAACAGAGCGATCTCAATGCCAGTCAGTTGGGGCTATTATGCCCTTATACGAAGTCTTGATTTCGTTTTTGGGGTGTACTACAATATGCTTTCATGCTTGATTGTTCAAAAAAACCCCACATATTTTACATTACAGCTCCTCACTCCCCAGTCTGTCCCGAACACGTTGTTTAGTTCCGCTTTCAATGAAGCCCCTTCTATCCGAAATATGAAATGTGCTTTGATTGGTTAGCTGACCCAGTGTGTTCGGGAAATCTCCATAATTGCGAGTTTTGCTCTAGTGTAAATATTAAGGATGGCGGCAATTTAAAACCAATCTGAGATCGATTCAGACCCTGACAATGTTAACAAACAAGAGGATCGTCCAGAACAGATTTCATGCATGGACTTTGCAAGCACGGATTTCAGCAGGCGAGCGTAGCAACAACATAAAACATATAATTGGAACTGTTAATAGAAAACACAACTACAAATAATAAGGCATACTTACAAGTTGTGATCCACAAACAACAGATTGTCCCGGCAAAGTGAAAACTGCTCCATTTCAGAAGAAGCTTTTGTGTGTAGTTGTGGTTCTGGAAGCTGTTCTCCATAAAATGAGCAGAGTAAAGATAAACTTTGGGATTATAATGTTCAGGAACAGTGTTTGAAATAAAATGTACCCACTCTAAGTTCATCAGCCTTAGGAACATCAAACAAATGAGTTGTGGAAAAAACAGCATCTCTTTGACATAGCAGTAGCTCAACCAGGCCTTGTCCACTTTTTTGCGTATTCCGTGGGCGGGATTATTAAAAATGAGTAACATTATGACTTCATAAAGCCCAGATAAAAATGTGTTGTAGTCCAAACGAGCCGTTCGTTGTAGTTCTTGGAAAGTGGATTCTGTTAAATAAAATATTTCCCATTGGAGTGGACTTTGAGATTTTAACTTTGTAGATTTTTCTTTACATTACAGACTAAATGAAGATGAAAAAGTGAAAAAGCATAATAGGACCCCTTTAAATAAAGTTTGACATGACAAAGCTTGCAGATAATATGCACCTGCGAGGTTTGCAGTCGTCACTTTGGCTGTTGCAGTAGAAAGCTCCTGAAAACAAATTGAATCATTTCCATCTCTGCCGCTCCCAGAGGTTTCTCTTCTGAGACATGATTGGGTTTTTATTTATGTTTTATGCAATCATTAACTTTGTCTCATCTGTTTCTCCTGAATTTTCCTCGTAGAGTAAATAATGCACAAATGGAACAATTGTTGACATAGACTACAGTAAGATTTCAGAGCTAAAATGAATGTGAATATCACAACTAAAATTACCAATTGTCAATTATTAATTGAATATATATTGTATATATATATTGCTGACTTTATGACATTTTTAATATCTCTTAATATGTGACACCAGTGGAGTATTTGGACCCACTTTACATTAAATCTTTAAATTAATCATTTGACACAGTGCTCTTATTGTGTGCATATGTTACATTGTATACTTGGGTTTTAAAAATACTGGTATGAAATTCCACCTGTAATCAATTTCTGTGATTACATCTATAAGTAGACTGTCGACCCTTTCCTTACATCTTAACCCAACCTTAAACCTAAGCATACCACTAAATCTGTCCCAACCTTACTCGTATCGCACCTCAGTAGCAGCAAAAGTGTTTTGCAATACAACATGAACACAAGTATGTTGTATCAAACCAACGCAGTCTTATGAAAGTGCGTATCAATACCACGAATGTTATTTCTCGTGTCATTTATACGCAAAAAATGGTTTTTGCGTGCATATGCTACGCACTGAAAACCCCTTGGGTAGGATTAGGGGGATGGGGGTGCGTGTGTATTACATGCCATAAAGTGTGTATCATATGCACGCGAAAACTGCGTATCATATACACGCAAAAACTGTTTTTGGCGTATAAATGGCGCGAGAAATAACATTCGTGGTATTCATACGCACTTTCATGAGATCGGGCTCATCAAACAAATATTGTTATTTTTTTATTTTTTACATAAGTTCGTAGTTACAGACATCTAAAATGGGCCCCTCTCTCTCTCTCTCTCTCTCTCTCTCTCTCTCTCTCTCTCTCTCTCTCTCTCTCTCTCTCTCTCTCTCTTTCAGGAAGAAAATCTTAAAATTAACCCGTTTAAAGTAACACTAAGGATTTTTCCTTTTCGGTCGCCCTACTGGTTGGAAACGAAATTGTCCATTACCGCTGTCGTAAATAATTTAGCCTACCGTCGCACACACGCTCGCTGTTTATCCAGCACCGGCTTTAGAATGAACGATGTCCACAGACAAGGTAAATTATGTTACATGATTTCATGAAAGGATGATGTATTGTGATATCAGAAACGAAGAAAAACGAAATAATGACTATTGTAGCGCTTGACGTAAAGCAGTCGAATTGTGTAGTTCTTTTTGTGCACGGGTTCCTACCCGAAACCCGAAGTTACATAGTGCCAGTAAAAGCGATACAGACCATGTCAGGCTATGCAGACGAGTCATTTAACTTATTTTAAGTCGATGTACCATCACAAGGGTCTTGGAAATATATTATGAAGGTTGAAAAGTGTTACTTAGTGTTACTTTAATTCCACAGGTTACATTTGAGTTTGAGGGGTCTAAAATGAGTTGAAACTGGTGTAATTTAGTACACAGACCTGTCAACAATCAATAAAAGTGCACTGTATTGATTCCATGTGACAATTCGTGATAGAAATAGTCACACAACCACAGCTGTCTAATTTTCTGTTTCCACAAAATCTTTCACTATTGTGGGGACTCTCCATGCGTAATGGTTTTTATACTGTACAAACTGTATATTCTGTCCCCTCACACTATAACACTACGGCTAAATCTACCCATCACAGAAAACTTTCTGCATTTTTAAATTTTCAAAAAAACATAATTTAGTAGGATTATTAATCAATTTTCCTTGTGAGTAACGCATACTATATCTTGTACATGTACGTACATGCAGTTTATTAATATTATTCTGTACTTAAATATATTACCCTGTAACAAGGGAATTTGTTCGGTTACACTTAATTTTAATGTGTCCTTGTGTAATTGTGTGTAGTAACTGAGTGTGTAGTAACCTTGTGTAACTGAGTAATGTACTTACTACATAATTAGGGTTAATGTTTGGTTTTGGTTTAGTTGCTTGTAAGCATACACAATTGTTCTGTTACATGTAAGATGTGTAACAGGGACACTGTAAAATAAAGTGTTATTTATTATTTTTTTGGTCTCAGGCAAAAAAACAAAAAACAAACAAAAAAACATGGTCATTATATTATTACTGAATGTGTAACCCTAATTATCTTTAATAGGGCCTAAAAGCGCTTTCTTGAATTCAACACGTCTGCAGGGAAATGAAGTTCTTTCTTAAACTCCAGACTCCATTACTTTTGAAAACTTTATTACAAAAAAAATAATGCAGCACCAAACTGATGAACACTCTTCTCACCCTCAACACAAAACAGTGAACATTAAAATCAGTCCAATTCCATGATATTTCTTAAGGATTTATTTGCATGCTCATGTTTTTTCTCTTTATTGCCACAAGTAAACAAAATTCCTTCCAGTTGTTTCATTTATTGCTGTGAATGAGGTCTTTCATGGTTTTGTTTTACACAGAGGAGTAAGATTGTGCTTTCAACAGGAGAGCAGGGTCATAATTCAACAAATCAGTGTGCGGTGGAGTACGAAGATAGATGGTAATTATTTGGCTGAAGTGTAGCCGTTGCTGAAGCCAGATCAGGACATTTATAGGTTATATTACTTTCTGCTGGCCAAGGATTCAGGAATTAGGCCAGCGAACGGTCATTTATAAAATGACTTTTTATTGCAAAATAACTTGTTTGTGTTTGGATTTGTGTTTAAATTGTGTTGAACTTTAAAGCCTTGACTTTTAAATGAAGTCTGTGTGGTTAAAAATGGTTTACTGTAATGGCTTGTAAACCATATTTAAAGAGAAATGTAACATTGGTTTCTTTATAAGCAAAAAAAATCTTTCTATCTATCTATCTATCTATCTATCTATCTATCTATCTATCTATCTATCTATCTATCTATCTATCATCAAGATTTTCGAGTAATGCATGGGAGAATATGAATAACAATATGGTAACACTTTACAATAAGGTTCATTAGTTCATGTATTAACTAACATGAACTAACAATGAGCAATACATTTGTTACAGAATTTATTAATCTTTGTTAATGTTAGTTAATAAAAATAAAGCTGTTCATTGTTTGTTTGTGTTAGTTCACAGTGCATTAACTAATGTTAACAAATACAACCTTTGATTGTAATAACGTATTAGTAAATGTTAAAATTAATATTTAATAAATGCTGAAGAAGTATTGTTCATTCTTAGTTCATGTTAACTTAGGTAGTTAACTAATGTTAACTAATGAACCTTTTTGTAAAGTGTTACCATAACAGAAAACATTGTAACAACGGTCCACTCAAATCTGTTTCTCAACAACTGACCATGCAGCCGGGGAATATGAGCAGAATATGGGCAGAATATGAGCAGAATATGAGCAGAATATGGGCAGAATATGAGCAGAATATGGGCAGAATATGAGCAGCATATGAGGAAATATGAGCAGAATATGAGGAGAATATGAGCAGAATATGAGGAGAATATGAGCAGAATATGAGCAGAATATGAGGAGAATGTGAGGAGAATATGAGCAGAATATGAGGAGAATATGAGCAGAATATGAGGAGAATATGAGCAGAATATGAGCAGAATATGAGGAGAATGTGAGGAGAATATGAGCAGAATGGGCAGAATATGAGAAGCATATGAGCAGAATATGAGCAGAATATGGGCAGAATATGAGCAGAATATGAGCAGAATATGAGCAGAATATGGGCAGAATATGAGCAGAATATGGGCAGAATATGAGCAGAATATGAGCAGAATATGAGCAGCATATGGGCAGAATATGAGCAGAATATGAGCAGAATATGGGCAGAATATGAGGAAATATGAGGAGAATATGAGCAGAATATGGGGCAGAATATGAGCAGAATATGAGCAGCATATGAGCAGAATATGGGCAGAATATGAGCAGAATATGAGCAGAATATGAGCAGCATATGGGCAGAATATGAGCAGAATATGAGCAGAATATGAGCAGAATATGGGCAGAATATGAGCAGAATATGGGCAGAATATGAGCAGAATATGAGCAGAATATGAGCAGCATATGGGCAGAATATAAGCAGAATATGGGCAGAATATGAGCAGAATATGGGCAGAATATGGGCAGAATATGGGCAGAATATGAGCAGAATATGAGCAGTGTATGAGCAGAATATGAGCAGAATATGAGGAAATATGAGGAGAATATGAGCAGAATATGGGGCAGAATATGAGCAGAATATGAGCAGCATATGAGCAGAATATGGGCAGAATATGAGCAGAATATGAGGAGAATATGAGGAGAATATGAGCAGAATATGAGGAGAATGTGAGGAGAATATGAGCAGAATATGAGGAGAATGTGAGGAGAATATGAGCAGAATATGAGGAGAATGTGAGGAGAATATGAGCAGAATATGAGCAGAATATGGGGCAGAATATGAGCAGAATATGAGCAGCATATGAGCAGAATATGGGCAGAATATGAGCAGAATATGAGGAGAATATGAGGAGAATATGAGCAGAATATGAGGAGAATGTGAGGAGAATATGAGCAGAATATGAGGAGAATGTGAGGAGAATATGAGCAGAATATGAGGAGAATGTGAGGAGAATATGAGCAGAATATGAGGAGAATATGAGAAGAATATGAGCAGAATATGAGGAGAATATGAGCAGAATATGAGGAGAATATGAGGAGAATGTGAGGAGAATATGAGCAGAATATGAGGAGAATATGAGCTGTATTTACAGGACAGCCTAAAATGTTCCACTCCATGTTTTTGTCATCTCGATGCCGGATAAAGGCATGTAGCGTTCCAATTCGGAGAAAACGTTACGTAGCTGGACAGGCTGTGTTTCTAAGAAAGAGAGGGAAGAAATGTGGAGGGGAAGTAGTTGAAGGTTTAAAGAATGTGATTGTGTTTATTTGCGGGCTGTGTGTGGGATGCAGGAAGCCCCGGGGGCCCGGCCTCTCTCTGTTTGTTATAGAGTGAAGAGGAAACTGTTGGCGGTCTCTGTCCTCTAAAACTGGGATGGAGCCGTTCTGTGGCATGTTCGTTTTTTTTTTGTTTTGTTTTTTTTCAAGGAAAGATTCGAGCTGTCTTTCATAACTCTCCAAACACACAAACAACTTGCCATGTGTTAGAAGTGCTTTTGCAATCGCTCTTGACTGGCGACAAATGAAATTGCATAAATATGTTTGGTACTCAGGCAGACAGATTTCTACATTTTCAGGAGAATCAACTTTGAAATATGTTTCTTAAAATGTCATATTAATCTGGGATTGTATATTTCTTAACATTGAAAAAAGCAGACACTTCACATTTAAGTCTTGGGTCTTTCATCATATACAATACACTTCCAACAATTTAAACAAAAGCTGTAACACTTTAGAATACTGTTCCGTCATTAATGAATAACTACACAGGAACAAATGAGTAAAGCACTATTAACACTCTAGTAACTACTATTAACTATCAAGAAACTCTGATTAATGAATTAGTAAATAATTGTGCTCAGTTGAATGTGGTAGTTCACTATTAGCTAATCAATAACTACTATTTTTTCATACTTCCCAGAGGACTACTACATACAGGTTCATTATTAACCTGAATAATGCATAATGTATAATAAGTGAAGATCTCAGTAACCCACTAGTAATGACTCAATTATTACCAAGTCCGCCAGAAGGAATTACTAATAGTTTGGATCAGTATTCTAAAGTGAAAATAATGGTAACACATTGGTAATGACTCTAGTGTTACCAAAATTATTGGAAGGAATAACTATCCACAACCTTACTAAAACCTCAAAAGCTTACAATGACTTTGACAAAATGAGGGATTTATCATGTTTTTCACTTTAGATAATTTTCACCAAATTATTAGAAATTCCTTCTGAAGGATTTGGCAATACTTGAGTCATTACTAGTTGGTTACCAGTACCTTCACTTTAGAATTAATTATATATTATAGGGGACTTTTAATTTTGAATTTAACAATACCATTACAACATTAGTTTCCTGTTGTCTCTGTAAAGCTGCTTTGAAACAATTTGTATTGTAAAAAGCGCTAAATAAATAAAGGTGACTTGACTTGACTATTATGCATAATTCAAGATAATTATGAACCTCTATATAGTAGTTATCAGTAGTCCTATGGGAGGTATGAAAAATATTAGTTATTGACAGTGATGGATTTAGCAAATTGGGGGCCCAAGGCAAAGGTAGTATGGAGCCCCCCATCCAATCTTTAAAAGAGAACGAAAAAAATGTACCGACTGAATGGTGGATAGGCAGGTAAAGCTAATCTACCTGGCACTGTCGGCAGCAACGGGTAGCTCCTCCTTGCTAGCAGCAGTGCTAACGGTCGTGATGGTGGTTGTAACATATCGTTAGCGTTGTTGTCATTGTCAGCGGGCATCGCAAAAAAGTTTGTTACCTTCGGCAATTTTGGTAAAAACTTTTTGCTTTCCTCCCGCTTCCTGCTTTTTTCAGCACCGCTTGGGTAGCTTCGCTTCATTTTTACTCTGTCTACTACTCTGTACACTCTGTCTGTCACTCTGTACACTCTGTCTGTCAATCACTTCTTTTTCTCTGTCAGTTTTTTGGCGCATTACCACCTTGTCATTTTCGCAGATGCGCAGTAAGTGAGATAATTGAATAGTCCAATGTAGTGAGGTGGGGGGCACCCTCCTGTCTGCAACACTAATGATTTGTTGCCATTTTTCGCAAATGGAAATATATTGAAATATATAATTTGCGGAAAAAATGGGGCATTTTGGGGGCCCCTAGGTAGCTCGGGGCCCACGGCAATTGCCCAGCTTTGCCTAATGGTAAAGTCCGCCCCTGGTTATTGATAGTGAACTACCACATTCAACTAAGCACTATTAACAACTAATTTGTTAATCAGAGTTTCTAGTTAGTTAGTAGTTGTTACTAGAGTGTTAATAGTGCTTTACTGGTTTGTTCATGTGTAGTTATTCAATAATGATGGAACAGTATTCTAAAGTGTTACCAACCAGAGCTATTAAATCTTCCGTTGGTAGATGCAGCTCACAGTGTTGCAAAATACAAATGCGCCTATAGCTGCTCTCTTTCGCCTTGAGGTTTACCCTCCATTTCCTTTCTGGTAATTTGACATTTTCACCACATCCACTTGGGTTTCTCGCTGGTGTCTTGGCTCAGAGCGGCCACGGCTTTTTCTGGAACTTTCTACCCCCTGCTAGGTCTCTCTTGTGTGGTTTTCCTCCAAAGCACATGGCTTGCGTCCCAGAGGGGGATGGAACAGCTTGTGGATCGGGGCAAACATGGTCAGGCCAGCTAAGGCCTCTCTCGCAAGGACATCAACAGCAAACACGAGCCCGAGGAACTTTTTCATTGAGCAATTTGTTCTATTTTCAAATCTTTTCCAGGATCTCTGATTGTGGGGTGGAGGGAAAAGGAACAAAATAAACTGGATAGAAATCTGGCCGAACAGGTCGTCCGTCCTTCTTGACACTCTATCCTTCCACTGCGAGTCAAGCACAGGCCAAGAACTTTTCTTCTGGCAATCGTTATACCTTTCAGAGCCAACATGAGAAAAATATGATCATAAAACCCAAGTTTGTTAATGAATAATTTCCGCAGTCAAATGCTGTCCCTGTAGATTGTTTCACTTTTCATGCCGCAAAATGCTGTCCGCAGATCCGGGGTTGGGATCGTGATCCAGTAAAAAATAAAGACCTGAAGTGGAATACAGCTCTGAGATTCAGAAATAGATAAGGGTGTAAAGCATGATTTAGCTCAGACTATATATTGCATCAGGGCTAAAACCTGCTCTATTTTTGGTTGAACGAATATTTTACAGAAACCCACATACAACCTAGGCTTCCCTTAGAAAAGATTTTTGCATGTTTATAGGGGCATGCAATGTGAGAAGCCATTAGATAAACAGTTACTAGTGTAAAAAATGTCAGTAGTGTTTGAGTAAGCTTTACAGTAGTATTACTCTACAACAACAACTACTTTCAGACCTGCAAAGTTTTATGATTCAATTTTTTTGTGATTTTAACATGTAAACAAAGCATTCTGGTGCGCTTTGACAAGAAGATAAAGGAAAAACAAATAAACAAACATACAAAAAACACATCTATTGACACTAGGGCTGGGCATTGAAACAAATTTCAGAAATCCGATTTCGATTAAATTAGATTTGGAATCAGTTAATTTGGGGGCTATCAGGTACAGCACATGCAAAACAATCTCTTAACTGATGCTGTAAACAAGGATATACATGGAATCCCAGTTGGTACATTATTAAAATATTTAAGGTTAAAATTAACTGATTTGTGGGCTACTTACATTTAAAGGTACAATATGTAAGAATTTTGTAATAAAATATCAAAAAATCACTTGCACAGTGTGATATATTTCCTGCAGTTGTGTACTTAAAAAAATCTTTGGAGACTTTTGGGATATTGTATTTCAGAGAAATTCCAATTTTAAATAATTGGCCGTCCCGGAAAAAAATGTCGCTTGTCAATGACGCAATATCCGCGCTATCCTCGGTTTCCGCTCGTACTGCCATAGCCATGACTTAACCATGCGACAGACGTGGACAACTGTGTAGTGCGTAACGTTTAGCGGCACGCTGTTCTTGTTTCGTTCAAACATTATAGACCATGACAAGCAGACTTTGGGACAAAAAAGGAGAACTAAAATGAGGATCAATATCGGCGGGGCGTGTTTGAGATGTCGAGAGCTCCACGTCCGCAACTAACTTGGACTTGACTGACCTTCACGAGTCACGACTTGACAGTGACACCGCTCTTGCATATACTTTATTAGACAGGTGAGCAAATGTACATTAAACAAATCAGTGTTATATAGCTCAACATGATAATATGTTAGAATATGATCAGTATGTTATTCTAATGTTGATCTAGCTTACTGCTAGTTTCATATAGTAAACGAATGGACACATGTAATAACATTGTAACTTTCAACACACATTTGAATGCTGTTTAGTGTGATACATTAGACCAAGTGAAACAGCGCTGCGTTTCCTCAAGTTTCATTCGTCTAATAAACTGACCTGTGTAAGTAGTAATTCAGCACTTGCGGGTAGTTGGGTAGAATTAAATGTCCTCATTCCTTTATATCCGCGGGACTCGCATGTGATATCTGTCTCTTATTAGCAATCGTGCCCTGCTTCATACCACTGTAATGTTAAAAAAAACATGAATGTTTTCACTCATCCATAAACATGATTAGATCCATCAGCTTGACAGCAAGTCCCATCATTCCGCTTATCACTGCGTCATCAACCTACGCCTTTGTTATTGTAAAAGGTTATCGACCCCTAGCTGCAATTTTTTTTTACATATTGTAGCTTTAAATTAAATTAAAGGACATTTTTATAATAATACATTTTGACAAACAATTTAAATGGTGGCTGTCATATATAACAGATTTATTCAAACATACATGAACTATTGAAGAACAAGTAAAAATACGATGAATATGCAATATACAGTAAGTGCATGTATTTATCAAAATGCTCCTCTCGGTGTTCATTTTTCGAGTTTTTGGACATTGAATGGCTTTTCTGAGGAAAATGTGATTTTATGTGACATTTTTTACAAGCCGTTTTATTGACGTCTTTCTGCGGTTAAAAAAATAACTCTTTGGATCTACACATAATCATTCACATAAATGACGATAAATGAAACAAATAATTGAATGAATTCCGCCGAAAAGCAACTAATTTGCAGGTATGTACTTTGCATACTGTAGTTCTTCAAAAGTTTTAATGACTAATATTTACTAACCCAAAACATTTCAAAACCATGGCACACAAAAGATGTTTAGTAGAATGTTCATGCTGCTCTTATCCATACAACCAACGAAAGCTGTCAAACTCCAAAAAAGTACAGTAAAAGAAATTCACACTACTGTATATTATGTTTTCTCAAAGCATATGATAGCTTTGTGTGACCGACATTTTGTTGAAGAAAGTTGAAAAATCTCTTAAATCTTCCATTCTGCTTTTGAATCGAATAAACACTTCCACACTTGTTGTGTCACGATTGATTATGAAACACACTGATGTCAAAAGCTAGCATGTTGATGTGCAATATCTGAACATACACAAACTTGATGCATTTTGAAAAACACGAGGGTTCATTCTTAAATGACCTTTAAGGATATTTAAAGACAATTTCTGGTTATTTAGTAATTGCGGTAATGAAGACTATGCTGCACTAATATCATTAAACGGTGATGGCAGCATTCATCTCACACACAATCTGGAGTCTGGAGCGATTTAATGCACCACAAAAGAAGCCCCAAACATTCACAATCCTGCTTTAGGTCACACAATTTACTGCCTTTTAAAGCGTCTATTTTCATCCCAGCCCAAACACCTCTGCCCTTCCCTGCCGCCTCACTACCGGGGCTGGAAGGAGCTCATTTAGCAGACAGCGGGACAGCTCACACTCACAGAGTCCCAATAATGCCTCCACACTGGGCCATGGGCGACGGAGGAGGAGCAGACAGCTTCACTTAGCACTTTATGGATCATACTTCCTTCACACTAATGCTCAGATTTATTGGCCCCGGCTGAGCAGCGCATGAATCCAGTGACTGCCAGTCTGCCCTCTGCGACTCGCTGTCTCTTTATCGGACTCCAGCACAAGGAGGTATTATAAAAAAGACATGGGTGACCCCTGCTCCAAGGAAAGAGGACGTAAAATTAACACAGGGAAATAATTAACCTAATCCAGGTCCAGGCAGGCTAGTTTACGGTCACCCAGTAAAGACAGCGGGATGTCTGGTTCTAAAGAGTGATATTGTGCTTATCTGTTTTTTCATGGGTTTTTTCATTTGTTGTAAAGTTGGGTTATTCACAGAAAGCTAAAAACTAATCAGGATCATGACTAGAACAAATCATGATATCAATAGGGCTGTCGACCAATTCACTGTTAAGTATTCTGTTCTTTTTTAAAGAAAGAAACCCTAATTGTGCAATTATTTAGTTCAGCAATATTTGAATGATAGGCAACACTTTACTTAAAACATTTTTCATTATAAAATAATTGTAATGCATTAAATATGCCTTGTAATTTCACCTTATAATGCATTGTATGGTCTAATGGATAATTGTAACCACAGATATAATACATTTCCTTACTTATCCATTTATTGTCCTGCATAGTTTAGCTCCAACTTGCCTCAACAAACCTGCCTGGAAGTTCCTAGTATGCCTAGTAGTAGTGGGAATTTCGGACCATTTTACTGATCTTTGAATCTCGTTCATCAAAATTTCATTCAAGTCATTTCGTTCATTTCAGCAGAATGTATTTAAATGTTACATGTTAGCCAAATTCCCCAAACACAATCACATGTTGATCGCTTTTAGAATAAGAACATTTTTTGCAATGCATGGAAAAGGCCAAATTATGAGAAACAGAAACGATTAATTAATTTATCTGGGTCTTCAGGGTATGCAGTGTGTTAGTTTGCCTCACCTGCTGAAGCTGTTCATTCATCCCGTGACATCCTCATAAACTGAGTCTGTAGTACCGGATACAGAATTGATTAGTTTAAGTTTCGAGTCTATCGACTTCGAGCCATTCGTTCATCACATGACAGCCCTATATAGGCTGAGCTATGCAGTCGGTACTACCGGATACCACATTTTTGAGTTCATCTTTTGAGTCTTCGGGTACGAGTCATTCGTACATCACTTGACAAAAGAACGAAAGACTCAGAAGAATCATACCCTAATACTCAAGAGATTAACTAATCATTTCTCTTTCCGGTACATACAGCATAGTCTCTATGGGATTGACGCGAAGAACGAAAGACTCGGACCCAAACCCGAACCCGAACCCGAAGACTCGCGATCACTCTCTGAGACAACTTGGTAGTCCCGAGTCATATTAAAGATTCGCTCAAAATGAACGAATCGTTCATGACCGACCCATCAGAAATGCTTAGCAAGAACTTGACTAGCTGGTTCTGGTTCTGGTTCAGGACCGAGTTTGGACACCCCTGGTCTAGACACTCGTCTTGTCACATTCTACATCACTTTCACAATACGATTGAATAAATGAAACCATTACGCTGCTTACGTGTGAACAGGAAAGGAAGTGAATGTCAATTGTTTTGGCACAAGCTTTAATCAATTGTTTTAGTGTGTTTTCTCAAAATATGTCCAATATTGGTAAATGGTAAATTGACTGCATTTATATGACCACATTACCATCTAAACTACGAAAGCAATCCTGTTGAATGTGTTTTTGACTACCTCTACCTCTGGAGATGTTCGAAAATGGTAAAAAAAAAAAACACATCTTAAGTAAAGGGTAAAATCTAAATATTTCCTGAAATACCGCTGGGTCCAGCTTGACTACCTGCTGGTTTATTCCACTGGTGAATCTCTAAGAATGAATATGACATAGAATGACGTCTGGCACTGGCTTCGCCCGGTAGACAGAATTCCCCACCGATGTGCTGTGCCAGGCCTGGAGAGTAACATTCTTCCTGGAGAATAAATACAGCGTTAGCTGATGAGACAAATGAATGCTTCTCGTCAAAGATGAGGTCACCATAACATGCACCAATTCCCCAGAGCTTGGTTCCGTGTGCTCAACCACATAGATAAATTATCTATATGTTTTTGTTAACATGACAGCAGGAAAGAGTTAGGATTAACAAGTGCATGGCTTGGTTGTGCAACCAGGCAACTGCTTCCACACACACACACACACACACACACACACACACACACACACACACACACACACACACACACACACACACACACACACACACACACACACACACACACACACACACACACACACACACACACACACACACACACACACACACACACACACACACACACAACACAGATGTATGGACAAGAGTTTGTGTAATAGCCAATTTAGCTGTAGCCCAATTGCCCTGACCTGAATATTTTAGCTGACAAAGTACAACATGTTTGGAATTTCAAACCGTGCGCATGTGTGTCTTTTTTACAGGACTTAATACACATTGGCTTTCAAAAGCATTGACTCATTTTTCTAAACTAAAAATTATTTCAGTATATATATATATATATATATATATATATATATATATATATATATATATATATATATATATAATAGTTAGAAAATATTAAAGGATAATTCCGGTATTTAGCACTTTAAGTCTATTTTCTAGTTTGTTTTGGATGAACTAGAGTGGTGGACACAGAAATTTTGACGATGCGTCCTGTCTCGACTTTTTGAATTTTTTAGAATCGCCTCTGAGCGGTTCAGAGTGGCTGTCTATGGGCATGCACAAACATGTCCTTAAAAACACCCTTAACGTTCGTTTTCAAAACTGTGCAACTAACCGAGTGGTTAGTGGTGTTCGTCGATGTTCCAAAACATGTAGCGTAGCGAAATACAGTTTCTGTCGTGTTTTATTTGGCATTTTGTATCGAGCGGAAGTTTATACGCGGTTGTAAGCAGTTGTATAGCAAATAACACGGATTGAAATCATACATTGCGACGATATATGTTTTTAATCATCAACGAACACCACTAACCAGCCAGAGACCGTCCAGCCAGAGACCGTCCAGCCAGAGACCGTCCAGCCAGAGACCGTCGCCTGCCCGCCAGAGCATGAATCCAGCCCCAAGCTCCCTGATGTGCTGGCCCCGTCCAGTTCCGAGTCCCCTGAAGTGCTGGCCCCGTCCAGTTCCGAGTCCCCTGATGTGCTGGCCCCGTCCAGTTCCGAGTCCCCTGATGTGCTGGCCCCGTCCAGTTCCGAGTCCCATGATGTGCTGGCCCCGTCCAGTTCCGAGTCCCATGATGCGCCAAAGCCAGAGCCCGTTGACCCAGCGCCAGAGCCAGAGCCCGTTGACCCAGCGCCAGAGCCAGAGCCCGTTGACCCAGCGCCAGAGCCCGTTGACCCAGCGCCAGAGCCAGAGCCCGTTGAGCCAGCGCCAGAGCCGGTTGACCCAGACCCAGAGCCCGTTGACCCAGACCCAGAGCCCGTTGACCCAGACCCCGTTGACCCAGCACCCGTAGATGTCAAGTCTGTTCCCGTTCCTGAACCTGTCCTTCTCCCCAAGAAAATTTTGGGGGGGGGCTATACGCCTTCGTCGTGGCCGGCCAAAGATCAACGGAGGCCCGAAAAAATAACACCGCCGTGGCCACCTGATGGGTCTTCACCGCCGTGGCCACCTGAAGGGTCTTCATCGCCGTGGCCACCTGAAGGGTCCTCACCGCCATGGCCACCCGAAGGGTCCTCACCGCCATGGCCACCCGAAGGGTCTTCACCACCACGGCCGCCTGAAGGGTCTTCACCGCCGTGGCCACCTGAAGAGCCTGCACCGCCATGGCCACCCGAGGGGTCCTCACCGCCATGGCCACCCGAGGGTCCCACAGCACCGCCATGGCCACCCGAGGGTCCCACAGCACCGCCCTGGACGCCCGAGGGTCTCACAGCTCCGCCCTGGACGCCCGAGGGTCCCACAGCTCCGCCCTGGACGCCCGAGGGTCTCACAGCTCCGCCCTGGACGCCCGAGGGTTCCACAGCTCCGCCATGGTCACGCCCACAGCCTGCTCCATCATGGCCACGCCCACAGCCTGCTCCACCATGGCCACGCCCACAGCCTGCTCCACCGTGGCCACGCCCACAGCCTGCACCGTCGTGGCCACGCCCACAGCCTGCACCGTCGTGGCCACGCCCACAGCCTGCACCGCCGTGGCCACGCCCACAGCCTGCTCCACCATGGCCACGCCCACAGCCTGCACCGTCGTGGCCACGCCCACAGCCTGCACCGTCGTGGCCACGCCCACAGCCTGCACCGCCGTGGCCACGCCCACAGCCTGCTCCGCCCTGGAGGCTTCCTGGACCTGCACCATGCCCTCGTCAGCCTCCAGGGCGCCCACCCTCCCACCCCTTTGGATATTATACGGCGCGAGGACGCGCCTTCGGGGAGGGGGGAGGTACTGTCACGTTTCAGTGTGTTTGAGTTGTGTTTTGAGATCTTGTTTCCCCCTGTCTTTGTGGTTTTTGGTTTAGTCCTGTTAGTTTTCCCGCTCCTCGTTTGTGTTCAGTTTTCTCACCTGTGTTCTGTTAATTATTCAATTATTCCTTGTATATTTAAGCCCTGTGTTTTCCCTGAGTGTTTGTCGATCGTCGTCAATGTATGGTTGTATGTTAACCCTGAATTCCTGGAGTCTGTTATTTTGTTTCTGTTTGATTTTGGAAGTTTCATTTTGTCAATTAAATCTATTATATTGAAACTCCCGTGTCCTCGTCTTCAGCTACCTGCAGCAACCCTGACACCCATAGACATCCACTCTGAAGCGGTCAGAGGTGATTCTAAAAGAGCCAAAAAGTCGAGACAGGACCCATCGTCAACATTTCTGTGTCCACCACTCTAGTTCATCCAAAACAAACTAGAAAATAGACTCAAAGTGTCAAATACCAGAATTATCCTTTAATACATTTATTATTTTTAAATTATATGTTAAATCTGATATTTGCATAAATCACCAGATTTTGGGCAGAATCAACAGTCTTTGGAGTAAGCATGTACCAATTTTGCATGCTGCTCAGGTGTGATTTTGGCACATTCGTCCCAACAGATGTGCTCCAGTTTAGGTTTGTTTGATGATGCTGAGTACCAGAGTTTTCAAATAGTTTTGCAGATTCTCAATTGGCTCAAGACCTGAGCTTTGACTGGACCACTGTAGGACACTCAACTTCTTGTTCTTGAGCCACTCTAGTTGTTTTGCTAAAAGATACACCTTATTCCAAACATGCAGCAGTTCCATTCTTCCTTTGGTTTTAACACAATGATGAATGATGATGATGAACCATCTCTCTGCCGATAAAATACAGCCCTTCGGCATGATGTGTAACTATATGCTGTTCATTGAGGACTGAACATTGTTAGATTTTGTATAACATTCAATTTAGATTTTTATTCAAATATCTTGGTCCCATTTAAACACAAAATATATCCTACATTGCAATTGGGTCAATATTACAGTTATTCTGTTCTGTTGTGCCACCCATAAAATGTAGTACTGTTGATATGGTTGACTGGTGCACCTTAACTCTGAAGGATTGCTGATTTTTGTGGTTTCTCCTGGGACTCTCCTTGTTCACACAGAGTTTTTATTGACAATGTTTGAAAGGGTCAAGGGATGTGGCTTGTACATCCTGATCATGTTATTTTATTTCCCCCCTAAGTTTTACCTTAGAACCTTTGATTTTTTTAATTTATACAATTGCACCTAAATAACAATACTTACTGGGTTTTTAAGTGGAAAATGTGGTACTTATTTTATGAATTTAAGGAAGGATTTAAGAAAATTGAGTTCAAAATAGGATTATTAAATGTGTATGAGAGATTTGGTTACATTTTCAAATCATTATATATATATATATACACACACACACACACAGGTGATTCTTCAAACTATTTCATCTACGTCATAACACAGGGGTTCTCAACTCCAGTCCTCGCGACCCACTGCTCTGCATATTGTGTATGTCTCCCTTATTTAACACACCTGATTCAGATCCTCAGCTCGTAGACTCTCGTCCATATCCTAACGAGCTGAGGATCTGAATCAGGTGTGTTAAATAAGGGAGACATACACAATATGCAGAGCAGTGGGTCGCGAGGACTGAGCACTGAACATTTATCGAGTCCTGGAATAAAGCTGGCCTTGGTCAACTGTATGTATATTCTCTTGTGTTCCTGAATTTGTATCTCAAGCGATCTTTATTAAAGACTTATTCTAGTATTTTCCTATTTGTGCGTACTGCTTACCACACCAGCCGTTACAGAACACCGAACCTCAAGAATATAACATCATTAGCTGTTCCATAAGATCATCATGGACTTACCCGCAGTTAGCTCTACCTGAAGCAGGAACAACGATCCCTCAAGGACCACACAAGAGACTATTTAGATCTGGTGTGCCTTACAGGCACAAGTAACTAAGGGAAGCCTGCCCAACGATGGTCCTCGAGGGACATCACAGCATTTGTGGAGTGGGTGTTGGTGAGCTGCTCAGCTGAAGAGGGCATCACAGATCCCACTCCAGACCCAGAGCGAAGCCAGTCTTCAGCTTTGTCCACTATGGACCAAAAGCCTGAGCCCACCGTAGACTGGGAGACCGAGCCTGCCATGAAGACAGCTCCGGAGCTGAAAACTGAGGCCATCTTCGTCCCGAAGCCCGAGACCCACAGAAAGTCAAACCAGGTGGATGAGCCGGCAACAATGTCCTGTGAGGACGGTACAGCTCCAAGTCTCCTGCACATCCGCTGGTCCCTCTCCAGCATCCTCTACCCAAGACAGCCAGTTCTTTGGCCCATTCTCCGCTGGCTCCCTTCAGTTCCTCTGCATCTCCTCTGTTTACTCCACTCTGCTGTGTGGATCCGCCTCAGGTATAGTCACCAGCGTGGCCCTGGCAAGTAGATCCCCTGTCTCCAACTCCAGCCGTTAACTCCACCGGTTGCACCTCAGTCCTCTGGCATCCTGGCTCCACCTTAGCCGCTCATCACCGCGGCTCCGCCTTGGCCTCCAGGACCTCTGGTGTTGTCTCTCAGCTGAAGAGGGCATCACCGGGCTGGACCAGAGTGCTGCCAGACTTCAGCCTTGTCCTATATGGACCAAAAGCCTGAGCCCAGCGCAGACTGGGAGACCGAGCCTGCCATTAAGACAGCTTCGGAGCTGAAAACTGAGGCCCTCTTCAACCTGAAGCCCGAGCCCCACAGAAAGTCAGACCAGGTGGGTGAACAACGTCCTGCGAGGATGGTATTTTAGTGGAGTAGCTTCAAGTCTCCTGCATCTCTGATGGTATAACCCAGCCTCCCTCTCCAGCATCCTCTACCCAAGAAAGCCAGTTCTTTGGCCCTACCTCCGCTAGCTCCCTTCAGTTCCTCTGCATCTCCACCTCAGGTCTGGTCCAAGCGGCAACATTCCAATCTCATAAATGAAGCCTACCCGGAAGTGCGAAAAACTGCAATACATCGAAAATCCGCTAGGGGCAGGTCCCAAAAGTGAGCAAATGTCTCAGACAGTTTTCACAGCATAAATTCATGCTTTTACAGGTTGGTCCCATGGACTTTTATTGTATTTTTCGATAGGTACCGAGTGCCTGACAACTGTGAGGGGGGTGATTTTTTTTCTAACTCGTTAGTTTAGATCGTATTTAGATATAAAATGTATGACAAATAAGGGCGTGGTTAACTTTGATTGACAGCTGATAACGGGCTGCGCCGAGTGAAATTTGACGTCTCGGCCATGATCTGACACAACACACCACCTCTGTATCCTTTCTGAACATTTGTATTGAAATATCGTACATAAAATGGGGTGCTCTGCTATAAACTGCACTAACCGACACTGTAGGACTAAGTTACTTCGCTCCATTTTTTCCGGTGAGTGACATTCCACTACTATTTCACGTAGTTAGCAGTATTTGTATTTAGCATCAATGTTTGTGGGCAGTGGCACTGCAACAGTTAGCAAGCATTAAATCGCCTCAGAGAGAGGTGCGATTGAACTGTGTGTGTGTGTGTGAGTGTGTGTGTGTGTGAGAGAGAGAGAAAGAGACGACGCAGGCACCATCAAACTGTGTGTGTGTGTGTGTGTTGCGCGGGCGCGATCGATAAGTGGAAGCATAAAAACATACTCTGTCATTTCGTTCATACAGGACATTCAATCTGCAAAGTGTTTACTTATATTTGAGTACACTCGCAATAGTAATGTTACAGATAGCTGAGGCTGCTTGAATGAAGAGGCGCGTCCACCGGCCGGCTCAGTCTCACACAAAGCCCGCCCTTTTACCCATATATGGATTGACCAGAAGGTGGGCGGGGTTAGGCTTTCCCAAGATTTTCAAGGATGGCGCCGCCCATACCCCCCATAAACGGCTTCAGAACCGTTATTCGGAAAGTCTATGGGTGACGTCACAGACGCTTTGTCCATTTTTTTACAGTCTATGGTCTGGTCACCAGCGCCGCCTTGTCCACCTTGAGCCCTTCACTCCATCGGTTGCGCCTCAGTCCTCTGGCACCCTGCTCCGCCTTGGCCTCAAGGACCTCCGGTGTCGTCCGATCTCATCGTCTCCACCTGGGTCTCCACCTCTCCCGTCTCCGCCTCTGTCGGACGGTCACCAGGTTTCACTCGGATGGTCTGTGAAAGCTCCACCATATGGCTCCTCGCTCTATTCTCCACTGTGGTGTTTTTCTCTGCATGCAACATTTCCCTGTTCTGTTAGCATCCCTTGTGTATTTAAGCCTTGAGTTCTCACAGTTCTTTGTTCAGTGTTGGTTGCATTTATATTGATGTGGTATGCATATTCTCTTGCGTTCCTAGACGCAATCTCCAGATCTCCAGCAATCTAAATTAAAGACTTATTCTAGTATTTTCTGTTAGTGTGTACTGCTAACCACACCAGCTGTAACAATATGCTAAAATGTAATATATATATATATATATATATATATATATATATATATATATATATATATATATATATGTGGAAACTAAATAATATAAAACAATAAATGGTTTATATACATTCTTAATGTATTGAGAATAGAAGTTTTAAAAGTGCAATGTTAAGGAAAGCGCTAAATTATTTTTTTCCAGATTTTAACCCTTTCTTATAAATGTATTATACAGGGAAGTTAAAAGATCTGAAAAGAGAAGAGCACACACTAAAGCAACTTTCAGCACTCTTAAAATGACAAACAATAATTAAAACTAAAATGAAGGGGTTTTTTTTACTAAAATGATGTTTGTTTGTTTTTGAAAGATGAATGCATTTGGATCCGATATCACTTGAACATCTGATCAAATGTTGCAATTGCTTATAGCCTGCAGCACACATGCTAACATCTTCACCAGGTGTAAGTTCTGCTATATTATTTGCACTGAGCAGACACACTCAGCCTTGTGCTGAAATGTCCTCCCAGAGATTTATTGACCCAGAGGCCCTGTTCAGTACTATAGAAACCCGGTAGGCAAGCCAAAGGAGGAGGTGGACACTTACAGTGCGATGAGGAGCACGAGGAACACAGCTGGTTCTGCTCATGAGCAAAGAATTTCCTAATATGTCTCATTTTTATCAAGCAGGCTCATCCATTAGGATGAAATATTACCATGCATCACTTCACGCTGAAAGTATGGGTAACAGCTCATAATGGAGAGGCACAGCTAGAAGGTTAAAGATACATGTTAGTGAGTATCTAAGTAGCTGCCACTGTTCAGTTGTAAACAAAGCACAGATTTGCCTGGAAACATCTGGACAAAATCCAATGAATCACTGACACGTTTAAAAAATGACACATTTAGGCACTCTTGTATATGTGTAATGCCTTGTATACAGTAATAGCGATTTTATCATAGAAAATAAAGTTCCTTCAGCTAGATTATATATGATATTTTGGATTCTGCTCTGTTGCTCTCCATTGCGGACTGTGTGAATTCACACACTTCACATAATTACATGTACATCCTACTTTCTGTTTTATGTATTTTGTATTGATGGTATCGTCTAACTGTGTTTTGTTCTATGTTCTGCTTAACAAAAAAAAAAGAAAAGATGACAAAAAAATTTAAACAGGTATTTTTTAGGATGGTCTGCTTCAGAGGTTTAGCA